>CM077930.1:7783177-7788177 GCA_039797435.1 Crotalus adamanteus | reverse complement strand
TAGGTAGGTAGGTAGGTAGATAGATAGAGATAGGTAGGTAGGTAGATTGATAGATACAGATAGGTAGGTAGGTAGATAGATAAATACAGATAGGAAGGTAGGTAGATTGATAGATAGAGATAGGTAAGTAGGTAGATTGATAGATACAGATAGGTAGGTAGGTAGATAAATAGATAGAGATACGTAGGTAGGTAGATAGATAGATAGAGATACGTAGGTAGGTAGATAGATAGATAGAGTTATGTAGGCAGGTAGGTAGATAGATAGATTCAGATAGGTAGGTAGGTAGATAGATAGATACAGATAGGTAGGTAGGTAGATACATAGATTCAGATAGGTAGGTAGGTAGATAGATAGATACAGATAGATAGGTAGGTAGATAGATACATACATATATGTAGGTAGGTAGATACATAGATAGAGATAGGTAGGTAGGTAGATAGATAGAGATAGGTAGGTAGGTAGGTAGGTAGATAGATAGATTCAGATAGGTAGGTAGGTAGATAGATAGATACAGATAGGTATGTAGGTAGATAGATAGATTCAGATAGGTAGGTAGGTAGATAGATAGATACAGATAGATAGGTAGGTAGATAGATAGAGATAGGTAGGTAGGTAGATAGATAGATAGATAGAGATAGGTAGGTAGGTAGGTAGATAGATAGAGATAGGTAGGTAGGCAGATAGATAGATAGAGATAGGTAGGTAGGTAGATTGATCGATACAGATAGGTAGGTAGGTAGATAGATAGATACAGATAGGTAGGTAGGTAGATAGATAGATACAGATCGGTAGGTAGGTAGATAGATAGATAGAGATAGGTAGGTAGGTAGATAGATAGATAGAGATATGTAGGTAGGTATATAGATAGATAGAGATAGGTAGGTAGGTAGGTAGATAGATAGAGATAGGTAGGTAGGTAGATATATAGATAGAGATAGGTAGGTAGGTAGATTGATAGATACAGATAGGTAGGTAGGTAGATAGATAGATACAGATAGGTAGGTAGGTAGATAGATAGATAGAGATAGGTAGGTAGGTAGATTGATAGATACAGATAGGTAGGTAGGTAGATTGATAGATACAGATAGGTAGGTAGGTAGATAGATAGATAGAGATAGGTAGGTAGGTAGATTGATATATACAGATAGGTAGGTAGGTAGATAGATAAATACAGATAGGTAGGTAGGTAGGTAGATAGATACAGATAGGTAGGTAGGTAGATTGATAGATACAGATAGGTAGGTAGGTAGATAGATAAATACAGATAGGTAGGTAGGTAGATTGATAGATAGAGATAGGTAGGTAGGTAGATTGATAGATACAGATAGGTAGGTAGGTAGATAGATAGATAGAGATAGGTAGGTAGGTAGATAGATAGATAGAGATATGTAGGTAGGAGATAGATAGATAGAGATAGGTAGGTAGGTAGCTAGATAGATAGAGATAGGTAGGTAGGTAGATAGATAGATAGAGATAGGTAGGTAGGTACATTGATAGATACAGATAGGTAGGTAGGTAGATAGATAAATACAGATTGGTAGGTAGGTAGGTAGATAGATAGAGATAGGTAGGTAGGTAGATAGATAGATACAATTATGTAGGTAGGTAGGTAGATAGTTAGATACAGATAGGTAGGTAGGTAGATAGATAGATAGATACAGATATGTAGGTAGGTAGATAGATAGATAGAGATAGGTAGGTAGGTAGGTAGATAGAGAGAGATAGGTAGGTAGGTAGATAGATAGATAGAGATAGGTAGGTAGGTAGATTGATAGATACAGATAGGTAGGTAGGTAGATAGATAGATACAGATAGGTAGGTAGGTAGATAGATAGATAGATAGAGATAAGTAGGTAGGAAGATTGATAGATACAGATAGGTAGGTAGGTAGATAGATAAATACAGATAGGTAGGTAGGTAGATAGATAGATACAGATAGGTAGGTAGGTAGATAGATAGATAGAGATATGTAGGTAGGTAGATTGATAGATACAGATATGTAGGTAGTTAGATAGATAGATACAGATAGGTAGGTAGGTAGATTGATAGATAGAGATAGGTAGGTAGGTAGATAGATAGATAGAGATTGGTAGGTAGGTAGGTAGATAGATAGAGATAGGTAGGTAGGTAGATAGATAGATAGATAGAGATAGATAGGTAGGTAGATTGATAGACACAGATAGGTAGGTAGGTAGATAGATAGAGATAGGTAGGTAGGTATATTGATAGATACAGATAGGTAGGTAGGTAGATAGATAGATACAGATAGGTAGGTAGGTAGATAGATAGATACAGATAGGTAGGTAGTTTGATAGATACAGATATGTAGGTAGGTAGATAGATAGATAGAGTTATGTAGGTAGGTAGGTAGATAGATACAGATAGGTATGTAGGTAGGTAGATAGATAGATACAGATAGGTAGGTAGGTAGATAGATAGATAGAGATAGGTAGGTAGGTAGATAGATAGATACAGATAGGTAGGTAGGTAGATAGATAAATACAGATAGGTAGGTAGGTAGATAGATAGATAGAGATAGGTAGGTAGGTAGATTGATAGATACAGATAGGTAGGTAGGTAGATAGATAGATACAGATAGGTAGGTAGGTAGATAGATAGATACAGTTATGTAGGTAGGTAGGTAGGTAGATAGATACAGATAGGTAGGTAGGTAGGTAGATAGATACAGATAGGTAGGTAGGTAGATAGATAGATAGAGATAGGTAGGTAGGTAGGTAGGTAGATAGATAGATAAAGATAGGTAGGTAGGTAGATAGATAGATAGAGATAGGTAGGTAGGTAGATTGATAGATAGAGGTAGGTAGGTAGGTAGATTGATAGATACAGATAGGTAGGTAGGTAGATAGATAGATACAGATAGGTAGGTAGGTAGATTGATAGAGACAGATAGGTAGGTAGGTAGATAGATAGATACAGATAGGTAGGTAGGTAGATAGATAGATAGAGTTATGTAGGTAGGTAGGTAGATAGATAGATACAGATAGGTAGGTAGGTAGATTGATAGAGACAGATAGGTAGGTAGGTAGATAGATAGATACAGATAGGTAGGTAGGTAGATAGATAGATAGAGTTATGTAGGTAGGTAGGTAGATAGATAGATACAGATAGGTAGGTAGGTAGGTAGATAGATAGATACAGATAGGTAGGTAGGTAGATAGATAGATAGAGATAGGTAGGTAGGTAGATAGATAGATAAAGATAGGTAGGTAGGTAGATAGATAAATACAGATAGGTAGGTAGGTAGATAGATAGATACAGTTATGTAGGTAGGTAGGTAGGTAGATAGATACAGATAGGTAGGTAGGTAGGTAGATAGATAGATACAGATAGGTAGGTAGGTAGATAGATAGAGATAGGTAGGTAGGTAGATAGATAGATAAAGATAGGTAGGTAGGTAGATAGATAGATACAGATAGGTAGGTAGGTAGATAGATAGATAGATAGAGATAGGTAGGTAGGTAGATAGATAGATTCAGATAGGTATGTAGGTAGATAGATAAATACAGATAGGTAGGTAGGTAGGTAGATAGATAGAGATAGGTAGGTAGATAGATAGATAGAGATAGGTAGGTAGGTAGATTGATAGATACAGATAGGTAGGTAGGTAGATAGATAGATAGAGATAGGTAGGTAGGTAGATTGATAGATACAGATAGGTAGGTAGGTAGATAGATAGATAGAGATAGGTAGGTAGGTAGATAGATAGATACAGATAGGTAGGTAGGTAGATTGATAGATACAGATAGGTAGGTAGGTAGATAGATAGATACAGATAGGTAGGTAGGTAGATAGATAGATAGAGATAGGTAGGTAGGTAGATAGATAGATAGAGATAGATAGGTAGGTAGATAGATAGATAGAGATAGATAGGTAGGTAGATAGATAGATAGAGATAGGTAGGTAGGTAGATTGATAGATACAGATAGGTAGGTAGGTAGATAGATAAATACAGATAGGTAGGTAGGTAGATTGATAGATAGAGATAGGTAGGTAGGTAGATTGATAGATACAGATAGGTAGGTAGGTAGATAGATAGATAGAGATAGGTAGGTAGGTAGATAGATAGATAGAGATATGTAGGTAGGAGATAGATAGATAGAGATAGGTAGGTAGGTAGCTAGATAGATAGAGATAGGTAGGTAGGTAGATAGATAGATAGAGATAGGTAGGTAGGTACATTGATAGATACAGATAGGTAGGTAGGTAGATAGATAAATACAGATTGGTAGGTAGGTAGGTAGATAGATAGAGATAGGTAGGTAGGTAGATAGATAGATACAATTATGTAGGTAGGTAGGTAGATAGTTAGATACAGATAGGTAGGTAGGTAGATAGATAGATAGATACAGATATGTAGGTAGGTAGATAGATAGATAGAGATAGGTAGGTAGGTAGGTAGATAGAGAGAGATAGGTAGGTAGGTAGATAGATAGATAGAGATAGGTAGGTAGGTAGATTGATAGATACAGATAGGTAGGTAGGTAGATAGATAGATACAGATAGGTAGGTAGGTAGATAGATAGATAGATAGAGATAAGTAGGTAGGAAGATTGATAGATACAGATAGGTAGGTAGGTAGATAGATAAATACAGATAGGTAGGTAGGTAGATAGATAGATACAGATAGGTAGGTAGGTAGATAGATAGATAGAGATATGTAGGTAGGTAGATTGATAGATACAGATATGTAGGTAGTTAGATAGATAGATACAGATAGGTAGGTAGGTAGATTGATAGATAGAGATAGGTAGGTAGGTAGATAGATAGATAGAGATTGGTAGGTAGGTAGGTAGATAGATAGAGATAGGTAGGTAGGTAGATAGATAGATAGATAGAGATAGATAGGTAGGTAGATTGATAGACACAGATAGGTAGGTAGGTAGATAGATAGAGATAGGTAGGTAGGTATATTGATAGATACAGATAGGTAGGTAGGTAGATAGATAGATACAGATAGGTAGGTAGGTAGATAGATA
>CM077930.1:7728177-7778177 GCA_039797435.1 Crotalus adamanteus | reverse complement strand
TAGGTAGATAGATAGAGATAGGTAGGTAGGTAGATTGATAGATACAGATAGGTAGGTAGGTAGATAGATAAATACAGATCGGTAGGTAGGTAGATTGATAGATAGAGATAGGTAGGTAGGTAGATTGATAGATACAGATAGGTAGGTAGGTAGATAGATAGATAAATACATATAGGTAGGTAGGTAGATAGATAGATAGATAGATAGAGATAGGTAGGTAGGTAGATTGATAGATACAGATAGGTAGGTAGGTAGATAGATAAATACAGATAGGTAGGTAGGTAGATTGATAGATAGAGATAGGTAGGTAGGTAGATTGATATATACAGATAGGTAGGTAGGTAGATAGATAAATACAGATAGGTAGGTAGGTAGATTGATAGATAGAGATAGGTAGGTAGGTAGATTGATATATACAGATAGGTAGGTAGGTAGATAGATAAATACAGATAGGTAGGTAGGTAGGTAGATAGATAGAGATAGGTATGTAGGTAGATTGATAGATACAGATAGGTAGGTAGGTAGATAGATAAATACAGATAGGTAGTTAGGTAGATTGATAGATAGAGATAGGTAAGTAGGTAGATTGATAGATACAGATAGGTAGGTAGGTAGATAGATAGATATAGGTAGGTAGGTAGATAGATAGATAGAGTTATGTAGGTAGGTAGGTAGATAGATAGATACAGATAGGTAGGTAGGTAGGTAGGTAGGTAGATAGATAGTTACAGATAGGTAGGTAGGTAGATAGATAGATAGATAGATAGAGATAGGTAGGTAGGTAGATAGAGAGATACAGATAGGTAGGTAGGTAGATAGATAAATACAGATAGGTAGGTAGGTAGATAGATAGATAGAGATAGGTAGGTAGGTAGATTGATAGATACAGATAGGTAGGTAGGTAGATAGATAGATACAGATAGGTAGGTAGGTAGATAAATAGATACAGTTATGTAGGTAGGTAGGTAGATAGATAGATACAGATAGGTAGGTAGGTAGGTAGATAGATAGATACAGATAGGTAGGTAGGTAGATAGATAGATAGATAGAGATAGGTAGGTAGGTAGATAGATAGATACAGATAGGTAGGTAGGTAGATAGATAGATACAGATAGGTAGGTAGGTAGATAGATAGATAGATAGAGATAGGTAGGTAGGTAGATAGATAGATACAGATAGGTATGTAGGTAGATAGATAAATACAGATAGGTAGGTAGGTAGGTAGATAGATACAGATAGGTAGGTAGATAGATAGATAGAGATAGGTAGGTAGGTAGATTGATAGATACAGATAGGTAGGTAGGTAGATAGATAGATACAGATAGGTTGGTAGGTAGATTGATAGATACAGATAGGTAGGTAGGTAGATAGATAGATAGAGATAGGTAGGTAGGTAGATAGATAGATAGAGATAGGTAGGTAGGTAGATTGATAGATACAGATAGGTAGATAGGTAGATAGATACAGATAAGTAGGTAGGTAGATAGATAGATACAGATACGTAGGTAGGTAGATAGATAGATAGAGATAGGTAGGTAGGTAGATTGATAGATACAGATATTTAGGTAGGTAGATAGATAGATACAGATAGGTAGGTAGGTAGATAGATAGATACAGATAGGTAGGTAGGTAGATAGATAGATAGAGATAGGTAGGTAGGTAGATAGATAGATAGAGATAGGTAGGTAGGTAGGTAGATAGATAGATAGAGATAGGTAGGTAGGTAGATAGATAGATAGAGATAGGTAGGTAGGTAGATTGATAGATACAGATAGGTAGGTAGGTTGATAGATAGATACAGATAGGTAGGTAGGTAGATAGATAGATAGAGATATGTAGGTAGGTAGATTGATAGATACAGATAGGTAGGTAGTTAGATAGATAGATACAGATAGGTAGGTAGGTAGATTGATAGATAGAGATAGGTAGGTAGGTAGATAGATAGATAGAGATAGATAGGTAGGTAGATTGATAGACACAGATAGGTAGGTAGGTAGATAGATAGAGATAGGTAGGTAGATTGATAGATACAGATAGGTAGGTAGGTAGATAGATAGATAAAGATAGGTAGGTAGGTAGATAGATAGATACAGATAGGTAGGTAGGTAGATAGATAGATACAGATATGTAGGTAAGTAGATAGATAGATAGAAATAGGTAGGTCGGTAGGTAGGTAGATAGATCGAGATAGGTAGGTAGGTAGGTAGATAGATGGAGATAGGTAGGTAGGTAGATTGATAGATACAGATAGGTAGGTAGGTAGATAGATAGATACAGATAGGTAGGTAGGTAGGTAGATAGATAGATAGAGATAGGGAGGTAGGTAGATAGATAGATAGAGATATGTAGGTAGGTAGATAGATAGATAGTGATAGGTAGGTAGGTAGGTAGATAGATAGAGATAGGTAGGTAGGTAGGTAGATAGATAGAGATAGGTAGGTAGGTAGATTGATAGATACAGATAGGTAGGTAGGTAGATAGATAGATAGATAGAGATAGGTAGGTAGGTAGATTGATATATAGAGATAGGTAGGTAGGTAGATAGATAAATACAGATAGGTAGGTAGGTAGGTAGATAGATAGAGATAGGTAGGTAGGTAGATTGATAGATACAGATAGGTAGGTAGGTAGATAGATAAATACAGATAGGTAGGTAGGTAGATTGATAGATAGAGATAGGTAAGTAGGTAGATTGATAGATACAGATAGGTAGGTAGGTAGATAGATAGATAGAGATACGTAGGTAGGTAGATAGATAGATAGAGATACGTAGGTAGGTAGATAGATAGATAGAGTTATGTAGGCAGGTAGGTAGATAGATAGATTCAGATAGGTAGGTAGGTAGATAGATAGATACAGATAGGTAGGTAGGTAGATACATAGATTCAGATAGGTAGGTAGGTAGATAGATAGATACAGATAGATAGGTAGGTAGATAGATACATACATATATGTAGGTAGGTAGATACATAGATAGAGATAGGTAGGTAGGTAGATAGATAGAGATAGGTAGGTAGGTAGGTAGGTAGATAGATAGATTCAGATAGGTAGGTAGGTAGATAGATAGATACAGATAGGTATGTAGGTAGATAGATAGATTCAGATAGGTAGGTAGGTAGATAGATAGATACAGATAGATAGGTAGGTAGATAGATAGAGATAGGTAGGTAGGTAGATAGATAGATAGATAGAGATAGGTAGGTAGGTAGGTAGATAGATAGAGATAGGTAGGTAGGCAGATAGATAGATAGAGATAGGTAGGTAGGTAGATTGATAGATACAGATAGGTAGGTAGGTAGATAGATAGATACAGATAGGTAGGTAGGTAGATAGATAGATACAGATCGGTAGGTAGGTAGATAGATAGATAGAGATAGGTAGGTAGGTAGATAGATAGATAGAGATATGTAGGTAGGTAGATAGATAGATAGAGATAGGTAGGTAGGTAGGTAGATAGATAGAGATAGGTAGGTAGGTAGATATATAGATAGAGATAGGTAGGTAGGTAGATTGATAAATACAGATAGGTAGGTAGGTAGATAGATAGATACCGATAGGTAGGTAGGTAGATAGATAGATACAGATAGGTAGGTAGGTAGATTGATAGATACAGATAGGTAGGTAGGTAGATTGATAGATACAGATAGGTAGGTAGGTAGGTAGATAGATACAGATAGGTAGGTAGGTAGATTGATAGATACAGATAGGTAGGTAGGTAGATAGATAAATACAGATAGGTAGGTAGGTAGATTGATAGATAGAGATAGGTAGGTAGGTAGATTGATAGATACAGATAGGTAGGTAGGTAGATAGATAGATAGAGATAGGTAGGTAGGTAGATAGATAGATAGAGATATGTAGGTAGGAGATAGATAGATAGAGATAGGTAGGTAGGTAGCTAGATAGATAGAGATAGGTAGGTAGGTACATTGATAGATACAGATAGGTAGGTAGGTAGATAGATAAATACAGATTGGTAGGTAGGTAGGTAGATAGATAGAGATAGGTAGGTAGGTAGATAGATAGATACAATTATGTAGGTAGGTAGGTAGATAGTTAGATACAGATAGGTAGGTAGGTAGATAGATAGATAGATACAGATATGTAGGTAGGTAGATAGATAGATAGAGATAGGTAGGTAGATAGGTAGATAGAGAGAGATATGTAGGTAGGTAGATAGATAGATAGAGATAGGTAGGTAGGTAGATTGATAGATACAGATAGGTAGGTAGGTAGATAGATAGATACAGATAGGTAGGTAGGTAGATAGATAGATAGAGATAAGTAGGTAGGAAGATTGATAGATACAGATAGGTAGGTAGGTAGATAGATAAATACAGATAGGTAGGTAGGTAGATAGATATCTACAGATAGGTAGGTAGGTAGATAGATAGATAGAGATATGTAGGTAGGTAGATTGATAGATACAGATATGTAGGTAGTTAGATAGATAGATACAGATAGGTAGGTAGGTAGATTGATAGATAGAGATAGGTAGGTAGGTAGATAGATAGATAGAGATTGGTAGGTAGGTAGGTAGATAGATAGAGATAGGTAGGTAGGTAGATAGATAGATAGAGATAGATAGGTAGGTAGATTGATAGACACAGATAGGTAGGTAGGTAGATAGATAGAGATAGGTAGGTAGGTATATTGATAGATACAGATAGGTAGGTAGGTAGATAGATAGATACAGATAGGTAGGTAGGAAGATAGATAGATACAGATAGGTAGGTAGATTGATAGATACAGATATGTAGGTAGGTAGATAGATAGATAGAGTTATGTAGGTAGGTAGGTAGATAGATAGATACAGATAGGTACGTAGGTAGGTAGATAGATAGATACAGATAGGTAGGTAGGTAGATAGATAGATAGAGATAGGTAGGTAAGTAGATAGATAGATACAGATAGGTAGGTAGGTAGATAGATAAATACAGATAGGTAGGTAGGTAGATAGATAGATAGAGATAGGTAGGTAGGTAGATTGATAGATACATATAGGTAGGTAGGTAGATAGATAGATAAATACATATAGGTAGGTAGGTAGATAGATAGATAGATAGATAGATAGAGATAGGTAGGTAGGTAGATAGATAAATACAGATAGGTAGGTAGGTAGGTAGATAGATAGAGATAGGTAGGTAGGTAGATTGATAGATACAGATAGGTAGGTAGGTAGATAGATAAATACAGATCGGTAGGTAGGTAGATTGATAGATAGAGATAGGTAGGTAGGTAGATTGATAGATACAGATAGGTAGGTAGGTAGATAGATAGATAAATACATATAGGTAGGTAGGTAGATAGATAGATAGATAGATAGATAGATAGAGATAGGTAGGTAGGTAGATAGATAAATACAGATAGGTAGGTAGGTAGGTAGATAGATAGATAGAGTTATGTAGGTAGGTAGGTAGATAGATAGATACAGATAGGTAGGTAGGTAGGTAGATAGATAGTTACAGATAGGTAGGTAGGTAGATAGATAGATAGAGATAGGTAGGTAGGTAGATAGAGAGATACAGATAGGTAGGTAGGTAGATAGATAAATACAGATAGGTAGGTAGGTAGATAGATAGATAGAGATAGGTAGGTAGGTAGATTGATAGATACAGATAGGTAGGTAGGTAGATAGATAGATACAGATAGGTAGGTAGGTAGATAAATAGATACAGTTATGTAGGTAGGTAGGTAGATAGATAGATACAGATAGGTAGGTAGGTAGGTAGATAGATAGATACAGATAGGTAGGTAGGTAGATAGATAGATAGATAGAGATAGGTAGGTAGATAGATAGATAGAGATAGGTAGGTATGTAGATTGATAGATAGAGATAGGTAGGTAGGTAGATAGATAGATAGACATAGGTAGGTAGGTAGATTGATAGATACAGATAGGTAGGTAGGTAGATAGATAGATACAGATAGCTAGGTAGGTAGATAGATAGATAGAGATAGGTAGGTAGGTAGATAGATAGATAGATAGATAGACATAGGTAGGTAGGTAGATTGATAGATACAGATAGGTAGGTAGGTAGATAGATAAATACAGATAGGTAGGTAGGTAGGTAGATAGATAGAGATAGGTAGGTAGGTAGATTGATAGATACAGATAGGTAGGTAGGTAGATAGATAAATACAGATCGGTAGGTAGGTAGATTGATAGATAGAGATAGGTAGGTAGGTAGATTGATAGATACAGATAGGTAGGTAGGTAGATAGATAGATAAATACATATAGGTAGGTAGGTAGATAGATAGATAGATAGATAGAGATAGGTAGGTAGGTAGATTGATAGATACAGATAGGTAGGTAGGTAGATAGATAAATACAGATAGGTAGGTAGGTAGATTGATAGATAGAGATAGGTAGGTAGGTAGATTGATATATACAGATAGGTAGGTAGGTAGATAGATAAATACAGATAGGTAGGTAGGTAGATTGATAGATAGAGATAGGTAGGTAGGTAGATTGATATATACAGATAGGTAGGTAGGTAGATAGATAAATACAGATAGGTAGGTAGGTAGGTAGATAGATAGAGATAGGTATGTAGGTAGATTGATAGATACAGATAGGTAGGTAGGTAGATAGATAAATACAGATAGGTAGTTAGGTAGATTGATAGATAGAGATAGGTAAGTAGGTAGATTGATAGATACAGATAGGTAGGTAGGTAGATAGATAGATATAGGTAGGTAGGTAGATAGATAGATAGAGTTATGTAGGTAGGTAGGTAGATAGATAGATACAGATAGGTAGGTAGGTAGGTAGGTAGGTAGATAGATAGTTACAGATAGGTAGGTAGGTAGATAGATAGATAGATAGATAGATAGAGATAGGTAGGTAGGTAGATAGAGAGATACAGATAGGTAGGTAGGTAGATAGATAAATACAGATAGGTAGGTAGGTAGATAGATAGATAGAGATAGGTAGGTAGGTAGATTGATAGATACAGATAGGTAGGTAGGTAGATAGATAGATACAGATAGGTAGGTAGGTAGATAAATAGATACAGTTATGTAGGTAGGTAGGTAGATAGATAGATACAGATAGGTAGGTAGGTAGGTAGATAGATAGATACAGATAGGTAGGTAGGTAGATAGATAGATAGATAGAGATAGGTAGGTAGGTAGATAGATAGATACAGATAGGTAGGTAGGTAGATAGATAGATACAGATAGGTAGGTAGGTAGATAGATAGATAGATAGAGATAGGTAGGTAGGTAGATAGATAGATACAGATAGGTATGTAGGTAGATAGATAAATACAGATAGGTAGGTAGGTAGGTAGATAGATACAGATAGGTAGGTAGATAGATAGATAGAGATAGGTAGGTAGGTAGATTGATAGATACAGATAGGTAGGTAGGTAGATAGATAGATACAGATAGGTTGGTAGGTAGATTGATAGATACAGATAGGTAGGTAGGTAGATAGATAGATAGAGATAGGTAGGTAGGTAGATAGATAGATAGAGATAGGTAGGTAGGTAGATTGATAGATACAGATAGGTAGATAGGTAGATAGATACAGATAAGTAGGTAGGTAGATAGATAGATACAGATACGTAGGTAGGTAGATAGATAGATAGAGATAGGTAGGTAGGTAGATTGATAGATACAGATATTTAGGTAGGTAGATAGATAGATACAGATAGGTAGGTAGGTAGATAGATAGATACAGATAGGTAGGTAGGTAGATAGATAGATAGAGATAGGTAGGTAGGTAGATAGATAGATAGAGATAGGTAGGTAGGTAGGTAGATAGATAGATAGAGATAGGTAGGTAGGTAGATAGATAGATAGAGATAGGTAGGTAGGTAGATTGATAGATACAGATAGGTAGGTAGGTTGATAGATAGATACAGATAGGTAGGTAGGTAGATAGATAGATAGAGATATGTAGGTAGGTAGATTGATAGATACAGATAGGTAGGTAGTTAGATAGATAGATACAGATAGGTAGGTAGGTAGATTGATAGATAGAGATAGGTAGGTAGGTAGATAGATAGATAGAGATAGATAGGTAGGTAGATTGATAGACACAGATAGGTAGGTAGGTAGATAGATAGAGATAGGTAGGTAGATTGATAGATACAGATAGGTAGGTAGGTAGATAGATAGATAAAGATAGGTAGGTAGGTAGATAGATAGATACAGATAGGTAGGTAGGTAGATAGATAGATACAGATATGTAGGTAAGTAGATAGATAGATAGAAATAGGTAGGTCGGTAGGTAGGTAGATAGATCGAGATAGGTAGGTAGGTAGGTAGATAGATGGAGATAGGTAGGTAGGTAGATTGATAGATACAGATAGGTAGGTAGGTAGATAGATAGATACAGATAGGTAGGTAGGTAGGTAGATAGATAGATAGAGATAGGGAGGTAGGTAGATAGATAGATAGAGATATGTAGGTAGGTAGATAGATAGATAGTGATAGGTAGGTAGGTAGGTAGATAGATAGAGATAGGTAGGTAGGTAGGTAGATAGATAGAGATAGGTAGGTAGGTAGATTGATAGATACAGATAGGTAGGTAGGTAGATAGATAGATAGATAGAGATAGGTAGGTAGGTAGATTGATATATAGAGATAGGTAGGTAGGTAGATAGATAAATACAGATAGGTAGGTAGGTAGGTAGATAGATAGAGATAGGTAGGTAGGTAGATTGATAGATACAGATAGGTAGGTAGGTAGATAGATAAATACAGATAGGTAGGTAGGTAGATTGATAGATAGAGATAGGTAAGTAGGTAGATTGATAGATACAGATAGGTAGGTAGGTAGATAGATAGATAGAGATACGTAGGTAGGTAGATAGATAGATAGAGATACGTAGGTAGGTAGATAGATAGATAGAGTTATGTAGGCAGGTAGGTAGATAGATAGATTCAGATAGGTAGGTAGGTAGATAGATAGATACAGATAGGTAGGTAGGTAGATACATAGATTCAGATAGGTAGGTAGGTAGATAGATAGATACAGATAGATAGGTAGGTAGATAGATACATACATATATGTAGGTAGGTAGATACATAGATAGAGATAGGTAGGTAGGTAGATAGATAGAGATAGGTAGGTAGGTAGGTAGGTAGATAGATAGATTCAGATAGGTAGGTAGGTAGATAGATAGATACAGATAGGTATGTAGGTAGATAGATAGATTCAGATAGGTAGGTAGGTAGATAGATAGATACAGATAGATAGGTAGGTAGATAGATAGAGATAGGTAGGTAGGTAGATAGATAGATAGATAGAGATAGGTAGGTAGGTAGGTAGATAGATAGAGATAGGTAGGTAGGCAGATAGATAGATAGAGATAGGTAGGTAGGTAGATTGATAGATACAGATAGGTAGGTAGGTAGATAGATAGATACAGATAGGTAGGTAGGTAGATAGATAGATACAGATCGGTAGGTAGGTAGATAGATAGATAGAGATAGGTAGGTAGGTAGATAGATAGATAGAGATATGTAGGTAGGTAGATAGATAGATAGAGATAGGTAGGTAGGTAGGTAGATAGATAGAGATAGGTAGGTAGGTAGATATATAGATAGAGATAGGTAGGTAGGTAGATTGATAGATACAGATAGGTAGGTAGGTAGATAGATAGATACCGATAGGTAGGTAGGTAGATAGATAGATACAGATAGGTAGGTAGGTAGATTGATAGATACAGATAGGTAGGTAGGTAGATTGATAGATACAGATAGGTAGGTAGGTAGGTAGATAGATACAGATAGGTAGGTAGGTAGATTGATAGATACAGATAGGTAGGTAGGTAGATAGATAAATACAGATAGGTAGGTAGGTAGATTGATAGATAGAGATAGGTAGGTAGGTAGATTGATAGATACAGATAGGTAGGTAGGTAGATAGATAGATAGAGATAGGTAGGTAGGTAGATAGATAGATAGAGATATGTAGGTAGGAGATAGATAGATAGAGATAGGTAGGTAGGTAGCTAGATAGATAGAGATAGGTAGGTAGGTACATTGATAGATACAGATAGGTAGGTAGGTAGATAGATAAATACAGATTGGTAGGTAGGTAGGTAGATAGATAGAGATAGGTAGGTAGGTAGATAGATAGATACAATTATGTAGGTAGGTAGGTAGATAGTTAGATACAGATAGGTAGGTAGGTAGATAGATAGATAGATACAGATATGTAGGTAGGTAGATAGATAGATAGAGATAGGTAGGTAGATAGGTAGATAGAGAGAGATATGTAGGTAGGTAGATAGATAGATAGAGATAGGTAGGTAGGTAGATTGATAGATACAGATAGGTAGGTAGGTAGATAGATAGATACAGATAGGTAGGTAGGTAGATAGATAGATAGAGATAAGTAGGTAGGAAGATTGATAGATACAGATAGGTAGGTAGGTAGATAGATAAATACAGATAGGTAGGTAGGTAGATAGATATCTACAGATAGGTAGGTAGGTAGATAGATAGATAGAGATATGTAGGTAGGTAGATTGATAGATACAGATATGTAGGTAGTTAGATAGATAGATACAGATAGGTAGGTAGGTAGATTGATAGATAGAGATAGGTAGGTAGGTAGATAGATAGAGATTGGTAGGTAGGTAGGTAGATAGATAGAGATAGGTAGGTAGGTAGATAGATAGATAGAGATAGATAGGTAGGTAGATTGATAGACACAGATAGGTAGGTAGGTAGATAGATAGAGATAGGTAGGTAGGTATATTGATAGATACAGATAGGTAGGTAGGTAGATAGATAGATACAGATAGGTAGGTAGGAAGATAGATAGATACAGATAGGTAGGTAGATTGATAGATACAGATATGTAGGTAGGTAGATAGATAGATAGAGTTATGTAGGTAGGTAGGTAGATAGATAGATACAGATAGGTAGGTAGGTAGGTAGATAGATAGATACAGATAGGTAGGTAGGTAGATAGATAGATAGAGATAGGTAGGTAAGTAGATAGATAGATACAGATAGGTAGGTAGGTAGATAGATAAATACAGATAGGTAGGTAGGTAGATAGATAGATAGAGATAGGTAGGTAGGTAGATTGATAGATACAGATAGGTAGGTAGGTAGATAGATAGATACAGATAGGTAGGTAGGTAGATAGATAGATACAGTTATGTAGGTAGGTAGGTAGGTAGATAGATACAGATAGGTAGGTAGGTAGGTAGATAGATAGATACAGATAGGTAGGTAGGTAGATAGATAGATAGAGATAGGTAGGTAGGTAGGTAGGTAGATAGATAGATAAAGATAGGTAGGTAGGTAGATAGATAGATAGATAGAGATAGGTAGGTAGGTAGATTGATAGATAGAGATAGGTAGGTAGGTAGATTGATAGATACAGATAGGTAGGTAGGTAGATAGATAGATACAGATAGGTAGGTAGGTAGATTGATAGATACAGATAGGTAGGTAGGTAGATTGATAGATACAGATAGGTAGGTAGGTAGATTGATAGATACAGATAGGTAGGTAGGTAGGTAGATAGATACAGATAGGTAGGTAGGTAGATTGATAGATACAGATAGGTAGGTAGGTAGATAGATAAATACAGATAGGTAGGTAGGTAGATTGATAGATAGAGATAGGTAGGTAGGTAGATTGATAGATACAGATAGGTAGGTAGGTAGATAGATAGATAGAGATAGGTAGGTAGGTAGATAGATAGATAGAGATATGTAGGTAGGAGATAGATAGATAGAGATAGGTAGGTAGGTAGCTAGATAGATAGAGATAGGTAGGTAGGTACATTGATAGATACAGATAGGTAGGTAGGTAGATAGATAAATACAGATTGGTAGGTAGGTAGGTAGATAGATAGAGATAGGTAGGTAGGTAGATAGATAGATACAATTATGTAGGTAGGTAGGTAGATAGTTAGATACAGATAGGTAGGTAGGTAGATAGATAGATAGATACAGATATGTAGGTAGGTAGATAGATAGATAGAGATAGGTAGGTAGATAGGTAGATAGAGAGAGATATGTAGGTAGGTAGATAGATAGATAGAGATAGGTAGGTAGGTAGATTGATAGATACAGATAGGTAGGTAGGTAGATAGATAGATACAGATAGGTAGGTAGGTAGATAGATAGATAGAGATAAGTAGGTAGGAAGATTGATAGATACAGATAGGTAGGTAGGTAGATAGATAAATACAGATAGGTAGGTAGGTAGATAGATATCTACAGATAGGTAGGTAGGTAGATAGATAGATAGAGATATGTAGGTAGGTAGATTGATAGATACAGATATGTAGGTAGTTAGATAGATAGATACAGATAGGTAGGTAGGTAGATTGATAGATAGAGATAGGTAGGTAGGTAGATAGATAGATAGAGATTGGTAGGTAGGTAGGTAGATAGATAGAGATAGGTAGGTAGGTAGATAGATAGATAGAGATAGATAGGTAGGTAGATTGATAGACACAGATAGGTAGGTAGGTAGATAGATAGAGATAGGTAGGTAGGTATATTGATAGATACAGATAGGTAGGTAGGTAGATAGATAGATACAGATAGGTAGGTAGGAAGATAGATAGATACAGATAGGTAGGTAGATTGATAGATACAGATATGTAGGTAGGTAGATAGATAGATAGAGTTATGTAGGTAGGTAGGTAGATAGATAGATACAGATAGGTAGGTAGGTAGGTAGATAGATAGATACAGATAGGTAGGTAGGTAGATAGATAGATAGAGATAGGTAGGTAAGTAGATAGATAGATACAGATAGGTAGGTAGGTAGATAGATAAATACAGATAGGTAGGTAGGTAGATAGATAGATAGAGATAGGTAGGTAGGTAGATTGATAGATACAGATAGGTAGGTAGGTAGATAGATAGATACAGATAGGTAGGTAGGTAGATAGATAGATACAGTTATGTAGGTAGGTAGGTAGGTAGATAGATACAGATAGGTAGGTAGGTAGGTAGATAGATAGATACAGATAGGTAGGTAGGTAGATAGATAGATAGAGATAGGTAGGTAGGTAGGTAGGTAGATAGATAGATAAAGATAGGTAGGTAGGTAGATAGATAGATAGATAGAGATAGGTAGGTAGGTAGATTGATAGATAGAGATAGGTAGGTAGGTAGATTGATAGATACAGATAGGTAGGTAGGTAGATAGATAGATACAGATAGGTAGGTAGGTAGATTGATAGAGACAGATAGGTAGGTAGGTAGATAGATAGATACAGATAGGTAGGTAGGTAGATAGATAGATAGAGTTATGTAGGTAGGTAGGTAGATAGATAGATACAGATAGGTAGGTAGGTAGATTGATAGAGACAGATAGGTAGGTAGGTAGATAGATAGATACAGATAGCTAGGTAGGTAGATAGATAGATAGAGATAGGTAGGTAGGTAGATAGATAGATAGACATAGGTAGGTAGGTAGATTGATAGATACAGATAGGTAGGTAGGTAGATAGATAAATACAGATAGGTAGGTAGGTAGGTAGATAGATAGAGATAGGTAGGTAGGTAGATAGATAGAGATAGGTAGGTAGGTAGATAGATAGATAGAGATAGGTAGGTATGTAGATTGATAGATAGAGATAGGTAGGTAGGTAGATAGATAGATAGACATAGGTAGGTAGGTAGATTGATAGATACAGATAGGTAGGTAGGTAGATAGATAGATACAGATAGCTAGGTAGGTAGATAGATAGATAGAGATAGGTAGGTAGGTAGATAGATAGATAGACATAGGTAGGTAGGTAGATTGATAGATACAGATAGGTAGGTAGGTAGATAGATAAATACAGATAGGTAGGTAGGTAGGTAGATAGATAGAGATAGGTAGGTAGGTAGATTGATAGATACAGATAGATAGGTAGGTAGATAGATAAATACAGATCGGTAGGTAGGTAGATTGATAGATAGAGATAGGTAGGTAGGTAGATTGATAGATACAGATAGGTAGGTAGGTAGATAGATAGATAAATACATATAGGTAGGTAGGTAGATAGATAGATAGATAGAGATAGGTAGGTAGGTAGATAGATAAATACTGATAGGTAGGTAGGTAGATAGATAGATAGAGATAGGTAGGTAGGTAGATTGATATATACAGATAGGTAGGTAGGTAGATAGATAAATACAGATAGGTAGATAGGTAGGTAGATAGATAGAGATAGGTAGGTAGTTAGATTGATAGATACAGATAGGTAGGTAGGTAGATAGATAAATACAGATAGGTAGGTAGGTAGATTGATAGATAGAGATAGGTAGGTAGGTAGATTGATATATACAGATAGGTAGGTAGGTAGATAGATAAATACAGATAGGTAGGTAGGTAGGTAGATAGATAGAGATAGGTATGTAGGTAGATTGATAGATACAGATAGGTAGGTAGGTAGATAGATAAATACAGATAGGTAGTTAGGTAGATTGATAGATAGAGATAGGTAAGTAGGTAGATTGATAGATACAGATAGGTAGGTAGGTAGATAGATAGATAGAGATAGGTAGGTAGGTAGATAGATAGATAGAGTTATGTAGGTAGGTAGGTAGATAGATAGATACAGATAGGTAGGTAGGTAGGTAGGTAGATAGATAGTTACAGATAGGTAGGTAGGTAGATAGATAGATAGATAGAGATAGGTAGGTAGGTAGATAGAGAGATACAGATAGGTAGGTAGGTAGATAGATAAATACAGATAGGTAGGTAGGTAGATAGATAGATAGAGATAGGTAGGTAGGTAGATTGATAGATACAGATAGGTAGGTAGGTAGATAGATAGATACAGATAGGTAGGTAGGTAGATAAATAGATACAGTTATGTAGGTAGGTAGGTAGATAGATAGATACAGATAGGTAGGTAGGTAGGTAGATAGATAGATACAGATAGGTAGGTAGGTAGATAGATAGATAGATAGAGATAGGTAGGTAGGTAGATAGATAGATACAGATAGGTAGGTAGGTAGATAGATAGATACAGATAGGTAGGTAGGTAGGTAGATAGATAGATAGATAGAGATAGGTAGGTAGGTAGATAGATAGATACAGATAGGTATGTAGGTAGATAGATAAATACAGATAGGTAGGTAGGTAGGTAGATAGATAGAGATAGGTAGGTAGATAGATAGATAGAGATAGGTAGGTAGGTAGATTGATAGATACAGATAGGTAGGTAGGTAGATAGATAGATACAGATAGGTAGGTAGGTAGGTAGGTAGATAGATAGAGATAGGTAGGTAGGTAGATAGATAGATATAGATAGGTAGGTAGGTAGATAGATAGATAGAGATAGGTAGGTAGGTAGATTGATAGATACAGATAGGTAGGTAGGTAGATAGATAAATACAGATAGGTAGGTAGGTCGATAGATAGATAGAGATAGGTAGGTAGGTAGATAGATAGATAGACATAGGTTGGTAGGTAGATTGATAGATACAGATAGGTAGGTAGGTAGATAGATAGATACAGATAGGTAGGTAGGTAGATAGATAGATAGAGATAGGTAGGTAGGTAGATAGATAGAGATAGGTAGGTAGGTAGATAGATAGATAGAGATAGGTAGGTAGGTAGATTTATAGATACAGATAGGTAGGTAGGTTGATAGATAGATACAGATAGGTAGGTAGGTAGATAGATAGATAGAGATAGGTAGGTAGGTAGATTGATAGATACAGATAGGTAGGTAGGTAGATAGATAAATACAGATAGGTAGGTAGGTAGATAGATACAGATAGGTAGGTAGGTAGATAGATAAATACAGATAGGTAGTTAGATAGATAGATAGATAGAGATAGGTAGATAGGTAGATTGATAGATACAGATAGGTAGGTAGGTAGATAGATAAATACAGATAGGTAGGTAGGTAGGTAGGTAGGTAGGTAGATAGAGATAGGTAGGTAGGTAGATAGATAGATAGAGATAGGTAGGTAGGTAGATAGATAGATAGAGATAGGTAGGTAGGTAGATAGATAGAGATAGGTAGGTAGGTAGATAGATAGATAGAGATAGGTAGGTATGTAGATTGATAGATAGAGATAGGTAGGTAGGTAGATAGATAGATAGAGATAGGTAGGTAGGTAGATAGATAGATAGAGATAGATAGGTAGGTAGATAGATAGATAGAGATAGGTAGGTAGGTAGATAGATAGATAGAGATAGGTAGGTAGGTAGATTGATAGATACAGATAGGTAGGTAGGTTGATAGATAGATACAGATAGGTAGGTAGGTAGATAGATAGATAGAGATAGGTAGGTAGGTAGATTGATAGATACAGATAGGTAGGTAGGTAGATAGATAAATACAGATAGGTAGGTAGGTAGATAGATACAGATAGGTAGGTAGGTAGATAGATAAATACAGATAGGTAGTTAGATAGATAGATAGATAGAGATAGGTAGATAGGTAGATTGATAGATACAGATAGGTAGGTAGGTAGATAGATAAATACAGATAGGTAGGTAGGTAGGTAGGTAGATAGATAGAGATAGGTAGGTAGGTAGATAGATAGATAGAGATAGGTAGGTAGGTAGATAGATAGATAGAGATAGGTAGGTAGGTAGATTGATAGATACAGATAGGTAGGTAGGTAGATAGATAAATACAGATAGGTAGGTAGGTCGATAGATAGATAGAGATAGGTAGGTAGGTAGATAGATAGATAGACATAGGTAGGTAGGTAGATAGATAGATACAGATAGCTAGGTAGGTAGATAGATAGATAGATAGATAGATAGAGATAGGTAGGTAGGTAGATAGATAGATAGACATAGGTAGGTATGTAGATTGATAGATACAGATAGGTAGGTAGGTAGATAGATAATTACAGATAGGTAGGTAGGTAGGTAGATAGATAGAGATAGGTAGGTAGGTAGATTGATAGATACAGATAGGTAGGTAGGTAGATAGATAAATACAGATCGGTAGGTAGGTAGATTGATAGATAGAGATAGGTAAGTAGGTAGATTGATAGATACAGATAGGTAGGTAGGTAGATAGATAGATAGAGTTATGTAGGTAGGTAGGTAGATAGATAGATTCAGATAGGTAGGTAGGTAGATAGATAGATACAGATAGGTAGGTAGGTAGATAGATAGATTCAGATATATAGGTAGATAGATAGATAGATACAGATCGGTAGGTAGGTAGATAGATAGATAGAGATAGGTAGGTAGTTAGATAGATAGATAGAGATATATAGGTAGGTAGATAGATAGAGATAGGTAGGTAGGTAGGTAGATAGATAGAGATAGGTAGGTAGGTAGATTCATAAATACAGATAGGTAGGTAGGTAGATAGATAGATACAGATAGGTAGGTAGGTAGATAGATAGATAGAGATAGGTAGGTAGGTAGATTGATAGATACAGATAGGTAGGTAGGTAGATGGATAAATACATATAGGGAGGTAGGTAGATAGATAGATAGATAGAGATAGGTATGTAGGTAGATAGATAAATACAGATAGGTAGGTAGGTAGATAGATAGAGATAGGTAGGTAGGTAGATTGATATATACAGATAGGTAGGTAGGTAGATAGATAAATACAGATAGGTAGGTAGGTAGGTAGATTGATAGAGATAGGTAGGTAGGTAGATTGATAGATACAGATAGGTAGGTAGGTAGATAGATAAATACAGATAGGTAGGTAGGTAGATTGATAGATAGAGACAGGTAGGTAGGTAGATTGATAGATACAGATAGGTAGGTAGGTAGATAGATAGATACAGATAGGTAGGTAGGTAGATAGATAGATAGAGATAGGTAGGTAGGTAGATAGATAAATACAGATAGGTAGGTAGGTAGGTAGGTAGATAGAGATAGGTAGGTAGGTAGATAGATAGATAGAGATAGGTAGGTAGGTAGATTGATAGATAGAGATAGGTAGGTAGGTAGATAGATAGATACAGTTATGTAGGTAGGTAGGTAGATAGATAGATACAGATAGGTAGGTAGGTAGGTAGATAGATAGATAGAGATAGGTAGGTAGGTAGATAGATAGATAGAGTGAGGTAGGTAGGTAGATAGATAGAGATAGGTAGGTAGGTAGATAGATAGATAGAGATAGGTAGGTAGGTAGATAGATAGAGATAGGTAGGTAGGTAGATTGATAGATACAGATAGGTAGGTAGGTAGATAGATAGATAGAGATAGGTAGGTAGGTAGATTGATAGATACAGATAGGTAGGTAGGTAGATAGATAGATACAGATAGGTATGTAGGTAGATAGATAAATACAGATAGGTAGGTAGGTAGGTAGATAGATAGATATAGGTAGGTAGATAGATAGATAGAGATAGGTAGGTAGGTAGATTGATAGATACAGATAGGTAGGTAGGTAGATAGATAGATAGAGATAGGTAGGTAGGTAGATTGATAGATACAGATAGGTAGGTAGGTAGATAGATAGATAGAGATAGGTAGGTAGGTAGATAGATAGATAGAGATAGGTAGGTAGGTAGATTGATAGATACAGATAGGTAGGTAGGTAGATAGATAGATACAGATAGGTAGGTAGGTAGATAGATAGATACAGATAGGTAGGTACGTAGATAGATAGATAGAGATAGGTAGGTAGGTAGATTGATAGATACAGATATTTAGGTAGGTAGATAGATAGATACAGATAGGTAGGTAGGTAGATAGATAGATACAGATAGGTAGGTAGGAAGGTAGAATAGATAGATAGAGATAGGTAGGTAGGTAGATAGATAGATAGAGATAGGTAGGTAGGTAGATAGATAGATAGAGATAGATAGGTAGGTAGATAGATAGATAGAGATAGGTAGGTAGGTAGATTGATAGATACAGATAGGTAGGTAGGTAGATAGATAAATACAGATAGGTAGGTAGGTAGATAGATACAGATAGGTAGGTAGGTAGATAGATAAATACAGATAGGTAGTTAGATAGATAGATAGATAGATAGAGATAGGTAGATAGGTAGATTGATAGATACAGATAGGTAGGTAGGTAGATAGATAAATACAGATAGGTAGGTAGGTAGGTAGGTAGATAGATAGAGATAGGTAGGTAGGTAGATAGATAGAGATAGGTAGGTAGGTAGATAGATAGATAGAGATAGGTAGGTAGGTAGATTGATAGATACAGATAGGTAGGTAGGTAGGTAGATAAATACAGATAGGTAGGTAGGTCGATAGATAGATAGAGAAAGGTAGGTAGGTAGATAGATAGATAGACATAGATAGGTAGGTAGATTGATAGTTACAGATAGGTAGGTAGGTAGATAGATAGATACAGATAGGTAGGTAGGTAGATAGATAGATAGAGATAGGTAGGTAGGTAGATAGATAGAGATAGGTAGGTAGGTAGATAGATAGATACAGATAGCTAGGTAGGTAGATAGATAGATAGAGATAGGTAGGTAGTTAGATAGATAGATACAGATAGGTTGGTAGGTAGATAGATAGATAGAGATAGGTAGGTAGGTAGATTGATAGATACAGATAGTTAGGTAGGTAGATAGATAGATACAGATAGGTAGGTAGGTAGATAGATAGATAGAGATAGGTAGGTAGGTAGATAGATAAATACAGATAGGTAGGTAGGTAGGTAGGTACATAGAGATAGGTAGGTAGGTAGATAGAGAGATAGAGATAGGTAGGTAGGTAGATTGATAGATAGAGATAGGTAGGTAGGTAGATAGATAGATACACTTATGTAGGTAGGTAGGTAGATAGATAGATACAGATAGGTAGGTAGGTAGGTAGATAGATAGATAGAGATAGGTAGGTAGGTAGATAGATAGATAGAGAGAGGTAGGTAGGTAGATAGATAGATAGAGATAGGTAGGTAGGTAGATAGATAGATAGAGATAGGTAGGTAGGTAGATAGATAGATAGAAATAGGTAGGTAGGTAGATTGATAGATACAGATAGGTAGGTAGGTTGATAGATAGATACAGATAGGTAGGTAGGTAGATAGATAGATAGAGATAGGTAGGTAGGTAGATTGATAGATACAGATAGGTAGGTAGGTAGATAGATAAATACAGATAGGTAGGTAGGTAGATAGATAGATACAGATAGGTAGGTAGGTAGATAGATAAATATAGATAGGTAGGTAGATAGATAGATAGATAGAGATAGGTAGATAGGTAGATTGATAGATACAGATAGGTAGGTAGGTAGATAGATAAATACAGATAGGTAGGTAGGTAGGTAGGTAGATATATAGAGATAGGTAGGTAGGTAGATAGACAGATAGAGATAGGTAGGTAGGTAGATTGATAGATAGAGATAGGTAGGTAGGTAGATAGATAGATACAGTTATGTAGGTAGGTAGGTAGATAGATAGATACAGATAGGTAGGTAGGTAGGTAGATAGATAGATAGAGATAGGTAGGTAGGTAAATAGATAGATAGAGATAGGTAGGTAGGTAGATAGATAGATAGAGATAGGTAGGTAGGTAGATAGATAGATAGAGATAGGTAGGTAGGTAGATTGATAGATACAGATAGGTAGGTAGGTTGATAGATAGATACAGATAGGTAGGTAGGTAGATAGATAGATAGAGATAGGTAGGTAGGTAGATAGATAGATAGAGATAGGTAGGTAGGTAGATTGATAGATACAGATAGGTAGGTAGGTAGATAGATAGATACAGATAGGTAGGTAGGTAGATAGATAGATACAGATAGGTAGGTAGGTAGATAGATAGATAGAGATAGGGAGGTAGGTAGATTGATAGATACAGATAGTTAGGTAGGTATATAGATAGATACAGATAGGTAGGTAGGTAGATAGATAGATAGAGATAGGTAGGTAGGTAGATAGATAAATACAGATAGGTAGGTAGGTAGGTAGATAGACATAGGTATGTAGGTAGATAAATAGAGATAGGTAGGTAGGTAGATTGATAGATAGAGATAGGTAGGTAGATAGATAGATACAGTTATGTAGGTAGGTAGGTAGATAGATAGATAGAGATAAGTAGATAGGTAGATAGATAGATAGAGATAGGTAGGTAGGTAGGTAGATAGATACAGATAGGTAGGTAGGTAGATAGATAGATACAGATAGGTAGGTAGGTAGGTAGATAGATAGAGATAGGTAGGTAGGTAGATTGATAGATACAGATAGGTAGGTAGGTAGATAGATAAATACAGATCGGTAGGTAGGTAGATTGATAGATAGAGATAGGTAAGTAGGTAGATTGATAGATACAGATAGGTAGGTAGGTAGATAGATAGATAGAGTTATGTAGGTAGGTAGGTAGATAGATAGATTCAGATAGGTAGGTAGGTAGATAGATAGATACAGATAGGTAGGTAGGTAGATAGATAGATTCAGATAGGTAGGTAGGTATATATATAGATACAGATATATAGGTAGATAGATAGATAGATACAGATCGGTAGGTAGGTAGATAGATAGATAGAGATAGGTAGGTAGGTAGATAGATAGATAGAGATATATAGGTAGGTAGATAGATAGATAGAGATAGGTAGGTAGGTAGGTAGATAGATAGAGATAGGTAGGTAGGTAGATTGATAGATACAGATATGTAGGTAGGTAGATAGATAGATACAGATAGGTAGGTAGGTAGATAGATAGATAGAGATAGGTAGGTAGGTAGATTGATAGATACAGATAGGTAGGTAGGTAGATAGATAAATACATATAGGTAGGTAGATAGATAGATAGATAGATAGAGATAGGTAGGTAGGTAGATAGATAAATACAGATAGGTAGGTAGGTAGATAGATAGATAGATAGATAGATAGAGATAGGTAGGTAGGTAGATTGATATATACAGATAGGTAGGTAGGTAGATAGATAAATACAGATAGGTAGGTAGGTAGGTAGATAGATAGAGATAGGTAGGTAGGTAGATTGATAGATACAGATAGGTAGGTAGGTAGATAGATAGATACAGATAGGTTGGTAGGTAGATAGATAGATAGAGATAGGTAGGTAGGTAGATTGATAGATACAGATAGTTAGGTAGGTAGATAGATAGATACAGATAGGTAGGTAGGTAGATAGATAGAGATAGGTAGGTAGGTAGATAGATAAATACAGATAGGTAGGTAGGTAGGTAGGTAGATAGAGATAGGTAGGTAGGTAGATAGATAGATAGAGATAGGTAGGTAGGTAGATTGATAGATAGAGATAGGTAGGTAGGTAGATAGATAGATACAGTTATGTAGGTAGGTAGGTAGATAGATAGATACAGATAGGTAGGTAGGTAGGTAGATAGATAGATAGAGATAGGTAGGTAGGTAGATAGATAGATAGAGAGAGTTAGGTAGGTAGATAGATAGATAGAGATAGGTAGGTAGGTAGATAGATAGAGATAGGTAGGTAGGTAGATAGATAGATAGAGATAGGTAGGTAGGTAGATTGATAGATACAGATAGGTAGGTAGGTAGATAGATAAATACAGATAGGTAGGTAGGTAGATTGATAGATAGAGATAGGTAGGTAGGTAGATTGATAGATACAGATAGGTAGGCAGGTAGATAGATAGATACAGATAGGTAGGTAGGTAGATAGATAGATAGAGATAGGTAGGTAGGAAGATTGATAGATACAGATAGGTAGGTAGGTAGATAGATAAATACAGATAGGTAGGTAGGTAGATAGATAGATACAGATAGGTAGGTAGGTAGATAGATAGATAGAGATATGTAGGTAGGTAGATTGATAGATACAGAGATGTAGGTAGTTAGATAGATAGATACAGATAGGTAGGTAGGTAGATTGATAGATAGAGATAGGTAGGTAGGTAGATTGATAGATACAGATAGTTAGGTAGGTAGATAGATAGATACAGATAGGTAGGTAGGTAGATAGATAGATAGAGATAGGTAGGTAGATAGATAAATACAGATAGGTAGGTAGGTAGGTAGGTAGATAGACATAGGTAGGTAGGTAGATAGATAGATAGAGATAGGTAGGTAGGTAGATTGATAGATAGAGATAGGTAGGTAGGTAGATAGATAGATACAGTTATGTAGGTAGGTAGGTAGATAGATAGATACAGATAGGTAGGTAGGTAGGTAGATAGATAGATAGAGATAGGTAGGTAGGTAGATAGATAGATAGAGAGAGTTAGGTAGGTAGATAGATAGATAGAGATAGGTAGGTAGGTAGATAGATAGAGATAGGTATGTAGGTAGATAGATAGATAGAGATAGGTAGGTAGGTAGATTGATAGATACAGATAGGTAGGTAGGTAGATAGATAAATACAGATAGGTAGGTAGGTAGATTGATAGATAGAGATAGGTAGGTAGGTAGATTGATAGATACAGATAGGTAGGTAGGTAGATAGATAGATACAGATAGGTAGGTAGGTAGATAGATAGATAGAGATAGGTAGGTAGGAAGATTGATAGATACAGATAGGTAGGTAGGTAGATAGATAAATACAGATAGGTAGGTAGGTAGATAGATAGATACAGATAGGTAGGTAGGTAGATAGATAGATAGAGATATGTAGGTAGGTAGATTGATAGATACAGAGATGTAGGTAGTTAGATAGATAGATACAGATAGGTAGGTAGGTAGATTGATAGATAAAGATAGGTAGGTAGGTAGATAGATAGATACAGATAGGTAGGTAGGTAGATAGATAGATAGAGATAGGTAGGTAGGTAGATAGATAAATACAGATAGGTAGGTAGGTAGGTAGGTAGATAGAGATAGGTAGGTAGGTAGATAGATAGATAGAGATAGGTAGGTAGGTAGATTGATAGATAGAGATAGGTAGGTAGGTAGATAGATAGATACAGTTATGTAGGTAGGTAGGTAGATAGATAGATACAGATAGGTAGGTAGGTAGGTAGATAGATAGATAGAGATAGGTAGGTAGGTAGATAGATAGATAGAGAGAGTTAGGTAGGTAGATAGATAGATAGAGATAGGTAGGTAGGTAGATAGATAGATACAGATAGGTAGGTAGGTAGATAGATAGATAGAGATAGGTAGGTAGGTAGATAGATAAATACAGATAGGTAGGTAGGTAGGTAGGTAGATAGAGATAGGTAGGTAGGTAGATAGATAGATAGAGATAGGTAGGTAGGTAGATTGATAGATAGAGATAGGTAGGTAGGTAGATAGATAGATACAGTTATGTAGGTAGGTAGGTAGATAGATAGATACAGATAGGTAGGTAGGTAGGTAGATAGATAGATAGAGATAGGTAGGTAGGTAGATAGATAGATAAAGAGAGTTAGGTAGGTAGATAGATAGATAGAGATAGGTAGGTAGGTAGATAGATAGAGATAGGTAGGTAGGTAGATAGATAGATAGAGATAGGTAGGTAGGTAGATTGATAGATACAGATAGGTAGGTAGGTAGATAGATAAATACAGATAGGTAGGTAGGTAGATTGATAGATAGAGATAGGTAGGTAGGTAGATTGATAGATACAGATAGGTAGGCAGGTAGATAGATAGATACAGATAGGTAGGTAGGTAGATAGATAGATAGAGATAGGTAGGTAGGAAGATTGATAGATACAGATAGGTAGGTAGGTAGATAGATAAATACAGATAGGTAGGTAGGTAGATAGATAGATACAGATAGGTAGGTAGGTAGATAGATAGATAGAGATATGTAGGTAGGTAGATTGATAGATACAGAGATGTAGGTAGTTAGATAGATAGATACAGATAGGTAGGTAGGTAGATTGATAGATAGAGATAGGTAGGTAGGTAGATTGATAGATACAGATAGTTAGGTAGGTAGATAGATAGATACAGATAGGTAGGTAGGTAGATAGATAGATAGAGATAGGTAGGTAGATAGATAAATACAGATAGGTAGGTAGGTAGGTAGGTAGATAGACATAGGTAGGTAGGTAGATAGATAGATAGAGATAGGTAGGTAGGTAGATTGATAGATAGAGATAGGTAGGTAGGTAGATAGATAGATACAGTTATGTAGGTAGGTAGGTAGATAGATAGATACAGATAGGTAGGTAGGTAGGTAGATAGATAGATAGAGATAGGTAGGTAGGTAGATAGATAGATAGAGAGAGTTAGGTAGGTAGATAGATAGATAGAGATAGGTAGGTAGGTAGATAGATAGAGATAGGTATGTAGGTAGATAGATAGATAGAGATAGGTAGGTAGGTAGATTGATAGATACAGATAGGTAGGTAGGTAGATAGATAAATACAGATAGGTAGGTAGGTAGATTGATAGATAGAGATAGGTAGGTAGGTAGATTGATAGATACAGATAGGTAGGTAGGTAGATAGATAGATACAGATAGGTAGGTAGGTAGATAGATAGATAGAGATAGGTAGGTAGGAAGATTGATAGATACAGATAGGTAGGTAGGTAGATAGATAAATACAGATAGGTAGGTAGGTAGATAGATAGATACAGATAGGTAGGTAGGTAGATAGATAGATAGAGATATGTAGGTAGGTAGATTGATAGATACAGAGATGTAGGTAGTTAGATAGATAGATACAGATAGGTAGGTAGGTAGATTGATAGATAAAGATAGGTAGGTAGGTAGATAGATAGATAGAGATAGGTAGGTAGGTAGGTAGATAGATAGAGATAGGTAGGTAGGTAGATAGATAGATAGAGATAGATAGGTAGGTAGATTGATAGACACAGATAGGTAGGTAGGTAGATAGATAGAGATAGGTAGGTAGGTAGATTGATAGATACAGATAGGTAGGTAGGTAGATAGATAGATACAGATAGGTAGGTAGGTAGATAGATAGATACAGATAGGTAGGTAGATAGATAGATACAGATATGTAGGTAGGTAGAAAGATAGATAGAGATAGGTAGGTAGGTAGGTAGGTAGATAGATAGAGATAGGTAGGTAGGTAGATAGATAGATAGAGATAGGTAGGTAGGTAGATTGATAGATCCAGATAGGTAGGTAGGTAGGTAGATAGATACAGATAGGTAGGTAGGTAGGTAGATAGATAGATAGAGATAGGTAGGTAGGTAGATAGATAGATAGAGATATGTAGGTAGGTAGATAGATAGATAGAGATAGGTAGGTAGGTAGATTGATATATACAGATAGGTAGGTAGGTAGATAGATAAATACAGATAGGTAGGTAGGTAGGTAGATAGATAGAGATAGGTAGGTAGGTAGATTGATAGATACAGATAGGTAGGTAGGTAGGTAGGTAGATAAATACAGATAGGTAGGTAGGTAGATTGATAGATAGAGATAGGTAAGTAGGTAGATTGATAGATACAGATAGGTAGGTAGGTAGATAGATAGATAGAGATAGGTAGGTAGGTAGATAGATAGATAGAGTTATGTAGGTAGGTAGGTAGGTAGATAGATACAGATAGGTAGGTAGGTAGGTAGATAGATAGATACAGATATGTACGAAGGTAGAAAGATAGATAGAGATAGGTAGGTAGGTAGGTAGGTAGGTAGATAGATAGAGATAGGTAGGTAGGTAGATAGATAGATAGAGATAGGTAGGTAGGTAGATTGATAGATACAGATAGGTAGGTAGGTAGATAGATACAGATAGGTAGGTAGGTAGGTAGATAGATAGATAGAGATAGGTAGGTAGGTAGATAGATAGATAGAGATATGTAGGTAGGTAGGTAGATAGATAGTGATAGGTAGGTAGGTAGGTAGATAGATAGAGATAGGTAGGTAGATAGATAGATAGAGATAGGTAGGTAGGTAGGTAGATAGATAGATACAGATAGGTAGCTAGGTAGATAGATAGATAGAGATAGGTCGCTAGGTAGATTGATAGATACAGATAGGTAGGTAGGTAGATTGATAGAGACAGATAGGTAGGTAGGTAGATAGATAGATACAGATAGGTAGGTAGGTAGATAGATAGATAGAGTTATGTAGGTAGGTAGGTAGATAGATAGATACAGATAGGTAGGTAGGTAGGTAGGTAGATAGATAGATACAGATAGGTAGGTAGGTAGATAGATAGATAGAGATAGGTAGGTAGGTAGATAGATAGATACAGATAGGTAGGTAGGTAGATAGATAAATACAGATAGGTAGGTAGGTAGATAGATAGATAGAGATAGGTAGGTAGGTAGATTGATAGATACAGATAGGTAGGTAGGTAGATAGATAGATACAGATAGGTAGGTAGGTAGATAGATAGATACAGTTATGTAGGTAGGTAGGTAGGTAGATAGATACAGATAGGTAGGTAGGTAGGTAGATAGATAGATACAGATAGGTAGGTAGGTAGATAGATAGATAGAGATAGGTAGGTAGGTAGATAGATAGATAGAGATAGGTAGGTAGGTAGATTGATAGATACAGATAGGTAGGTAGGTAGATAGATAGATAGAGATAGGTAGGTAGGTAGATAGATAGATACAGATAGGTATGTAGGTAGATAGATAAATACAGATAGGTAGGTAGGTAGGTAGATAGATAGAGATAGGTAGGTAGATAGATAGATAGAGATAGGTAGGTAGGTAGATTGATAGATACAGATAGGTAGGTAGGTAGATAGATAGATAGAGATAGGTAGGTAGGTAGATTGATAGATACAGATAGGTAGGTAGGTAGATAGATAGATAGAGATAGGTAGGTAGGTAGATTGATAGATACAGATAGGTAGGTAGGTAGATAGATAGATACAGATAGGTAGGTAGGTAGATAGATAGATAGAGATAGGTAGGTAGGTAGTTAGATAGATAGATAGAGATAGGTAGGTAGGTAGATAGATAGAGATAGGTAGGTAGGTAGATAGATAGATAGAGATAGATAGGTAGGTAGATAGATAGATAGAGATAGGTAGGTAGGTAAATAGATAGATAGAGATAGGTAGGTAGGTAGATTGATAGATACAGATAGGTAGGTAGGTTGATAGATAGATACAGATAGGTAGGTAGGTAGATAGATAGATAGATAGATAGAGATAGGTAGGTAGGTAGATTGATAGATACAGATAGGTAGGTAGGTAGATAGATAAATACAGATAGGTAGGTAGGTAGATAGATAGATACAGATAGGTAGGTAGGTAGTTAGATAGATAGATAGATAGATAGATAGAGATAGGTAGATAGGTAGATTGATAGATACAGATAGGTAGGTAGGTAGATAGATAAATACAGATAGGTAGGTAGTTAGGTAGGTAGATAGAGATAGGTAGGTAGGTAGATAGATAGATAGACATAGGTAGGTAGGTAGATTGATAGATACAAATAGGTAGGTAGGCAGATAGATAGATACACATAGGTAGGTAGGTAGATAGATAGATAGAGATAGGTAGGTAGGAAGATAGATAGAGATAGGTAGGTAGGTAGATAGATAGATAGATAGAGATAGGTAGGTATGTAGATTGATAGATAGAGATAGGTAGGTAGGTAGATAGATAGATAGACATAGGTAGGTAGGTAGATTGATAGATACAGATCGGTAGGTAGGTAGATAGATAGATACAGATAGCTAGGTAGGTAGATAGATAGATCGAGATAGGTAGGTAGGTAGATTGATAGATACAGATAGGTAGGTAGGTAGATAGATAAATACAGATAGGTAGGTAGGTAGGTAGATAGATAGAGATAGGTAGGTAGGTAGATTGATAGATACAGATAGGTAGGTAGGTAGATAGATAAATACAGATCGGTAGGTAGGTAGATTGATAGATAGAGATAAGTAGGTAGGTAGATTGATAGACACAGATAGGTAGGTAGGTAGATAGTTAGATAGATAGAGATAGGTAGGTAGGTAGATAGATAAATACAGATAGGTAGGTAGGTAGATAGATAGATAGAAATAGGTAGGTAGGTAGATTGATATATACAGATAGGTAGGTAGGTAGATAGATAGATAAATACAGATAGGTAGGTAGGTAGGTAGATAGATAGAGATAGGTAGGTAGGTAGATTGATAGATACAGATAGGTAGGTAGGTAGATAGATAAATACAGATAGGTAGGTAGGTAGATTGATAGATAGAGATAGGTAGGTAGGTAGATTGATATATACAGATAGGTAGGTAGGTAGATAGATAAATACAGATAGGTAGGTAGGTAGATAGATAGAGATAGGTAGGTAGGTAGATTGATAGATACAGATAGGTAGGTAGGTAGATAGATAAATACAGATAGGTAGGTAGGTAGATTGATAGATAGAGATAGGTAAGTAGGTAGATTGATAGATACAGATCGGTAGGTAGGTAGATAGATAGATACAGATAGCTAGGTAGGTAGATAGATAGATCGAGATAGGTAGGTAGGTAGATTGATAGATACAGATAGGTAGGTAGGTAGATAGATAAATACAGATAGGTAGGTAGGTAGGTAGATAGATAGAGATAGGTAGGTAGGTAGATTGATAGATACAGATAGGTAGGTAGGTAGATAGATAAATACAGATCGGTAGGTAGGTAGATAGATAGATAGAGATAGGTAGGTAGGTAGATAGATAGATAGAGTTATGTAGGTAGGTAGGTAGGTAGATAGATACAGATAGGTAGGTAGGTAGGTAGATAGATAGATACAGATATGTACGAAGGTAGAAAGATAGATAGAGATAGGTAGGTAGGTAGGTAGGTAGATAGATAGAGATAGGTAGGTAGGTAGATAGATAGATAGAGATAGGTAGGTAGGTAGATTGATAGATACAGATAGGTAGGTAGGTAGATAGATAGATACAGATAGGTAGGTAGGTAGGTAGATAGATAGATAGAGATAGGTAGGTAGGTAGATAGATAGATAGAGATATGTAGGTAGGTAGGTAGATAGATAGTGATAGGTAGGTAGGTAGGTAGATAGATAGAGATAGGTAGGTAGATAGATAGATAGAGATAGGTAGGTAGGTAGATAGATAGATAGATACAGATAGGTAGCTAGGTAGATAGATAGATAGAGATAGGTCGCTAGGTAGATTGATAGATACAGATAGGTAGGTAGGTAGATTGATAGAGACAGATAGGTAGGTAGGTAGATAGATAGATACAGATAGGTAGGTAGGTAGATAGATAGATAGAGTTATGTAGGTAGGTAGGTAGATAGATAGATACAGATAGGTAGGTAGGTAGGTAGGTAGATAGATAGATACAGATAGGTAGGTAGGTAGATAGATAGATAGAGATAGGTAGGTAGGTAGATAGATAGAGATAGGTAGGTAGGTAGATTGATAGATACAGATAGGTAGGTAGGTAGATAGATAGATAGAGATAGGTAGGTAGGTAGATAGATAGATACAGATAGGTATGTAGGTAGATAGATAAATACAGATAGGTAGGTAGGTAGGTAGATAGATAGAGATAGGTAGGTAGATAGATAGATAGAGATAGGTAGGTAGGTAGATTGATAGATACAGATAGGTAGGTAGGTAGATAGATAGATAGAGATAGGTAGATAGGTAGATTGATAGATACAGATAGGTAGGTAGGTAGATAGATAGATAGAGATAGGTAGGTAGGTAGATTGATAGATACAGATAGGTAGGTAGGTAGATAGATAGATACAGATAGGTAGGTAGGTAGATAGATAGATAGAGATAGGTAGGTAGGTAGTTAGATAGATATATAGAGATAGGTAGGTAGGTAGATAGATAGAGATAGGTAGGTAGGTAGATAGATAGATAGAGATAGATAGGTAGGTAGATAGATAGATAGAGATAGGTAGGTAGGTAGATAGATAGATAGAGATAGGTAGGTAGGTAGATTGATAGATACAGATAGGTAGGTAGGTTGATAGATAGATACAGATAGGTAGGTAGGTAGATAGATAGATAGATAGATAGAGATAGGTAGGTAGGTAGATTGATAGATACAGATAGGTAGGTAGGTAGATAGATAAATACAGATAGGTAGGTAGGTAGATAGATAGATACAGATAGGTAGGTAGGTAGTTAGATAGATAGATAGATAGAGATAGGTAGATAGGTAGATTGATAGATACAGATAGGTAGGTAGGTAGATAGATAAATACAGATAGGTAGGTAGATAGGTAGGTAGATAGAGATAGGTAGGTAGGTAGATAGATAGATAGACATAGGTAGGTAGGTAGATTGATAGATACAGATAGGTAGGTAGGTAGATAGATAGATACACATAGGTAGGTAGGTAGATAGATAGATAGAGATAGGTAGGTAGGAAGATAGATAGAGATAGGTAGGTAGGTAGATAGATAGATAGATAGAGATAGGTAGGTATGTAGATTGATAGATAGAGATAGGTAGGTAGGTAGATAGATAGATAGACATAGGTAGGTAGGTAGATTGATAGATACAGATCGGTAGGTAGGTAGATAGATAGATACAGATAGCTAGGTAGGTAGATAGATAGATCGAGATAGGTAGGTAGGTAGATTGATAGATACAGATAGGTAGGTAGGTAGATAGATAAATACAGATAGGTAGGTAGGTAGGTAGATAGATAGAGATAGGTAGGTAGGTAGATTGATAGATACAGATAGGTAGGTAGGTAGATAGATAAATACAGATCGGTAGGTAGGTAGATTGATAGATAGAGATAGGTAGGTAGGTAGATTGATAGACACAGATAGGTAGGTAGGTAGATAGATAGATAAATACATATAGGTAGGTAGGTAGATAGATAGATAGATAGAGATAGGTAGGTAGGTAGATAGATAAATACAGATAGGTAGGTAGGTAGATAGATAGATAGAAATAGGTAGGTAGGTAGATTGATATATACAGATAGGTAGGTAGGTAGATAGATAGATAAATACAGATAGGTAGGTAGGTAGGTAGATAGATAGAGATAGGTAGGTAGGTAGATTGATAGATACAGATAGGTAGGTAGGTAGATAGATAAATACAGATAGGTAGGTAGGTAGATTGATAGATAGAGATAGGTAGGTAGGTAGATTGATATATACAGATAGGTAGGTAGGTAGATAGATAAATACAGATAGGTAGGTAGGTAGATAGATAGAGATAGGTAGGTAGGTAGATTGATAGATACAGATAGGTAGGTAGGTAGATAGATAAATACAGATAGGTAGGTAGGTAGATTGATAGATAGAGATAGGTAAGTAGGTAGATTGATAGATACAGATCGGTAGGTAGGTAGATAGATAGATACAGATAGCTAGGTAGGTAGATAGATAGATCGAGATAGGTAGGTAGGTAGATTGATAGATACAGATAGGTAGGTAGGTAGATAGATAAATACAGATAGGTAGGTAGGTAGGTAGATAGATAGAGATAGGTAGGTAGGTAGATTGATAGATACAGATAGGTAGGTAGGTAGATAGATAAATACAGATCGGTAGGTAGGTAGATTGATAGATAGAGATAGGTAGGTAGGTAGATTGATAGACACAGATAGGTAGGTAGGTAGATAGATAGATAAATACATATAGGTAGGTAGGTAGATAGATAGATAGAGATAGGTAGGTAGGTAGATAGATAAATACAGATAGGTAGGTAGGAAGATAGATAGATAGAAATAGGTAGGTAGGTAGATTGATATATACAGATAGGTAGGTAGGTAGATAGATAGATAAATACAGATAGGTAGGTAGGTAGGTAGATAGATAGAGATAGGTAGGTAGGTAGATTGATAGATACAGATAGGTAGGTAGGTAGATAGATAAATACAGATAGGTAGGTAGGTAGATTGATAGATAGAGATAGGTAGGTAGGTAGATTGATATATACAGATAGGTAGGTAGGTAGATAGATAAATACAGATAGGTAGATAGGTAGATAGATAGAGATAGGTAGGTAGGTAGATTGATAGATACAGATAGGTAGGTAGGTAGATAGATAAATACAGATAGGTAGGTAGGTAGATTGATAGATAGAGATAGGTAAGTAGGTAGATTGATAGATACAGATAGGTAGGTAGGTAGATAGATAGATAGAGATAGGTAGGTAGGTAGATAGATAGATACAGATAGGAAGGTAGGTAGGTAGGTAGATAGATACAGATAGGTAGGTAGGTAGATAGATAGATAGAGATAGGTAGGTAGGTAGATAGATAGATACAGATAGGTAGGTAGGTAGATAGATAAATACAGATAGGTAGGTAGGTAGATAGATAGATAGAGATAGGTAGGTAGGTAGATTGATAGATACAGATAGGTAGGTAGGTAGATAGATAGATACAGATAGGTAGGTAGGTAGGTAGATAGATAGATAGATACAGATAGGTAGGTAGGTAGGTAGATAGATAGATACAGATAGGTAGGTAGGTAGATAGATAGATAGAGATAGGTAGGTAGGTAGATAGATAGATACAGATAGGTAGGTAGGTAGATAGATAGATACAGATAGGTAGGTAGGTAAATAGATAGATAGAGATAGGTAGGTAGGTAGATAGATAGATACAGATAGGTATGTAGGTAGATAGATAAATACAGATAGGTAGGTAGGTAGGTAGATAGATAGAGATAGGTAGGTAGATAGATAGATAGAGATAGGTAGGTAGGTAGATTGATAGATAGAGATAGGTAGGTAGGTAGATAGATAGATAGAGATAGGTAGGTATGTAGATTGATAGATACAGATAGGTAGGTAGGTAGGTAGATAGATAGAGATAGGTAGGTAGGTAGATAGATAGATAGATAGAGATAGGTAGGTAGGTAGATTGATAGATACAGATAGGTAGGTAGGTAGATAGATAGATACAGATTGGTAGGTAGGTAGATAGATAGATACAGATAGGTAGGTAGGTAGATAGATAGATAGAGATAGGTAGGTAGGTAGATTGATAGATACAGATAGTTAGGTAGGTAGATAGATTGATCCAGATAGGTATGTAGGTAGATAGATAGATACAGATAGGTAGGTAGGTAGGTAGATAGATAGATAGAGATAGGTAGGTAGGTAGATAGATAGATAGAGATAGGTAGGTAGGTAGATAGATAGATAGAGATAGATAGGTAGGTAGATAGATAGATAGAGATAGGTAGGTAGGTAGATAGATAGATAGAGATAGGTAGGTAGGTAGGTAGATTGATAGATACAGATAGGTAGGTAGGTTGATAGATAGATACAGATAGGTAGGTAGGTAGATAGATAGATAGAGATAGGTAGGTAGGTAGATTGATAGATACAGATAGGTAGGTAGGTAGATAGATAAATACAGATAGGTAGGTAGGTAGATAGATAGATACAGATAGGTAGGTAGGTAGGTAGATAAATACAGATAGGTAGTTAGATATATAGATAGATAGAGATAGGTAGATAGGTAGATTAATAGATACAGATAGGTAGGTAGGTAGATAGATAAATACAGATAGGTAGGTAGGTAGGTAGATAGATAGAGATAGGTAGGTAGGTAGATAGATAGATAGAGATAGGTAGGTAGGTAGATTGATAGATACAGATAGGTAGGTAGGTAGATAGATAAATACAGATAGGTAGGTAGGTCGATAGATAGATAGAGATAGGTAGGTAGGTAGATAGATAGATAGACATAGGTAGGTAGGTAGATTGATAGATACAGATAGGTAGGTAGGTAGATACAGATAGGTAGGTAGGTAGATAGATAGATAGAGATAGGTAGGTAGGTAGATAGATAGAGATAGGTAGGTAGGTAGATTGATAGATACAGATAGGTAGGTAGGTAGATAGATAAATACAGATAGGTAGGTAGGTAGGTAGATAGATAGAGATAGGTAGGTAGGTAGATTGATAGATACAGATAGGTAGGTAGTTAGATAGATAAATACAGATCGGTAGGTAGGTAGATTGATAGATAGAGATAGGTAAGTAGGTAGATTGATAGATACAGATAGGTAGGTAGGTAGATAGATAGATAGAGTTATGTAGGTAGGTAGGTAGATAGATTCAGATAGGTAGGTAGGTAGATAGATAGATACAGATAAGTAGGTAGGTAGATAGATAGATTCAGATAGGTAGGTAGGTAGATAGATAGATACAGATATATAGGTAGATAGATAGATAGATACAGATCGGTAGGTAGGTAGATAGATAGATAGAGATAGGTAGGTAGGTAGATAGATAGATAGAGATATATAGGTAGGTAGATAGATAGATAGAGATAGGTAGGTAGGTAGGTAGATAGATAGAGATAGGTAGGTAGGTAGATTGATAGATACAGATAGGTAGGTAGGTAGATAGATAGATACAGATAGGTAGGTAGGTAGATAGATAGATAGAGATAGGTAGGTAGGTAGATTGATAGATACAGATAGGTAGGTAGGTAGATAGATAAATACATATAGGTAGGTAGGTAGATAGATAGATAGATAGAGATAGGTAGGTAGGTAGATATATAAATACAGATAGGTAGTTAGGTAGATAGATAGATAGAGATAGGTAGGTAGGTAGATTGATATATACAGATAGGTAGGTAGGTAGATAGATAAATACAGATAGGTAGGTAGGTAGGTAGATAGATAGAGATAGGTAGGTAGGTAGATTGATAGATACAGACAGGTAGGTAGGTAGATAGATAAATACAGATAGGTAGGTAGGTAGATAGATAGATACAGATAGGTAGGTAGGTAGATTGATAGATACAGATAGGTAGGTAGGTAGATAGATAGATACAGATAGGTAGGTAGGTAGATAGATAGATACAGATAGGTTGGTAGGTAGATAGATAGATAGAGATAGGTCGCTAGGTAGATTGATAGATACAGATAGGTAGGTAGGTAGATTGATAGAGACAGATAGGTAGGTAGGTAGATAGATAGATACAGATAGGTAGGTAGGTAGATAGATAGATAGAGTTATGTAGGTAGGTAGGTAGATAGATAGATACAGATAGGTAGGTAGGTAGGTAGATAGATAGATACAGATAGGTAGGTAGGTAGATAGATAGATAGAGATAGGTAGGTAGGTAGATAGATAGATACAGATAGGTAGGTAGGTAGATAGATAAATACAGATAGGTAGGTAGGTATATAGATAGATAGAGATAGGTAGGTAGGTAGATTGATAGATACAGATAGGTACGTAGGTAGATAGATAGATACAGATAGGTAGGTAGGTAGATAGATAGATACAGTTATGTAGGTAGGTAGGTAGGTAGATAGATACAGATAGGTAGGTAGGTAGGTAGATAGATAGATACAGATAGGTAGGTAGGTAGATAGATAGATAGAGATAGGTAGGTAGGTAGATAGATAGATACAGATAGGTAGGTAGGTAGATAGATAGATAGAGATAGGTAGGTAGGTAGATAGATAGATACAGATAGGTATGTAGGTAGATAGATAAATACAGATAGGTAGGTAGGTAGGTAGATACATAGAGATAGGTAGGTAGAAAGATAGAGATAGGTAGGTAGGTAGATTGATAGATACAGATAGGTAGGTAGGTAGGTAGATAGATAGAGATAGGTAGGTAGGTAGATTGATAGATACAGATAGGTAGGTAGGTAGATAGATAGATAGAGATAGGTAGGTAGGTAGATAGATAGATAGAGATAGGTAGGTAGGTAGATTGATAGATACAGATAGGTAGGTAGGTAGATAGATAGATACAGATAGGTAGGTAGGTAGATAGATAGATAGAGATAGGTAGGTAGGTAGATTGATAGATACAGATAGTTAGGTAGGTAGATAGATAGATACAGATAGGTAGGTAGGTAGATAGATAGATACAGATAGGTATGTAGGTAGGTAGATAGATAGATAGAGATAGGTAGGTAGGTAGATAGATAGATAGAGATACGTAGGTAGGAAGGTAGATAGATAGATAGAGATAGATAGGTAGGTAGATAGATAGATAGAGATAGGTAGGTAGGTAGATAGATAGATAGAGATAGGTAGGTAGGTAGATTGATAGATACAGATAGGTAGGTAGGTTGATAGATAGATACAGATAGGTAGGTAGGTAGATAGATAGATAGAGATAGGTAGGTAGGTAGGTAGATAGATAGAGATAGGTAGGTAGGTAGATTGATAGATACAGATAGGTAGGTAGGTAGATAGATAAATACAGATAGGTAGGTAGGTAGATTGATAGATAGAGATAGGTAGGTAGGTAGATTGATAGATACAGATAGTTAGGTAGGTAGATAGATAGATACAGATAGGTAGGTAGGTAGATAGATAGATACAGATAGGTATGTAGGTAGTTAGATAGATAGATAGAGATAGGTAGGTAGGTAGATAGATAGATAGAGATAGATAGGTAGGTAGATAGATAGATAGAGATAGGTAGGTAGGTAGATAGATAGATAGAGATAGGTAGGTAGGTAGATTGATAGATACAGATAGGTAGGTAGGTTGATAGATAGATACAGATAGGTAGGTAGGTAGATAGATAGATAGATAGATAGATAGAGATAGGTAGGTAGGTAGATTGATAGATACAGATAGGTAGGTAGGTAGATAGATAAATACAGATAGGTAGGTAGGTAGATAGATAGATACAGATAGGTAGGTAGGTAGTTAGATAGATAGATAGAGATAGGTAGATAGGTAGATTGATAGATACAGATAGGTAGGTAGGTAGATAGATAAATACAGATAGGTAGGTAGTTAGGTAGGTAGATAGATAGAGATAGGTAGGTAGGTAGATAGATAGATAGAGATAGGTAGGTAGGTAGATTGATAGATACAGATAGGTAGGTAGGTAGATAGATAAATACAGATAGGTAGGTAGGTCGATAGATAGATAGAGATAGGTAGGTAGGTAGATAGATAGATAGACATAGGTAGGTAGGTAGATTGATAGATACAGATAGGTAGGTAGGTAGATAGATAGATACAGATAGCTAGGTAGGTAGATAGATAGATAGAGATAGGTAGGTAGGTAGATAGATAGATAGACATTGGTAGGTAGGTAGATTGATAGATACAGATAGGTAGGTAGGTAGATAGATAAATACAGATAGGTAGGTAGGTAGGTAGATAGATAGAGATAGGTAGGTAGGTAGATTGATAGATACAGATAGGTAGGTAGGTAGATAGATAAATACAGATCGGTAGGTAGGTAGATTGATAGATAGAGATAGGTAGGTAGGTAGATTGATAGATACAGATAGGTAGGTAGGTAGATAGATAGATAAATACATATAGGTAGGTAGGTAGATAGATAGATAGATAGAGATAGGTAGGTAGGTAGATAGATAAATACAGATAGGTAGGTAGGTAGATAGATAGATAAATACAGATAGGTAGGTAGGTAGATAGATAGAGATTGGTAGGTAGGTAGATTGATAGATACAGTTAGGTAGGTAGGTAGATAGATAAATACAGATAGGTAGGTAGGTAGATTGATAGATAGAGATAGGTAAGTAGGTAGATTGATAGATACAGATAGGTAGGTAAGTAGATAGATAGATAGAGATAGGTAGGTAGGTAGATAGATAGATAGAGTTATGTATGTAGGTAGGTAGATAGATAGATACAGATAGGTAGGTAGGTAGGTAGGTAGATAGATAGATAGATACAGATAGGTAGGTAGGTAGATAGATAGATAGAGATAGGTAGGTAGGTAGATAGATACAGATAGGAAGGTAGGTAGATAGATAAATACAGATAGGTAGGTAGGTAGATAGATAGATAGAGATAGGTAGGTAGGTAGATTGATAGATACAGATAGGTAGGTAGGTAGATAGATAGATACAGATAGGTAGGTAGGTAGATAGATAGATACAGTTATGTAGGTAGGTAGGTAGATAGATAGATACAGATAGGTAGGTAGGTAGATAGATAGATACAGATAGGTAGGTAGGTAGATAGATAGATAGAGATAGGTAGGTAGGTAGATAGATAGATACAGATAGGTAGGTAGGTAGATAGATAGATACAGATAGGTAGGTAGGTAGATAGATAGATAGAGATAGGTAGGTAGGTAGATAGATAGATACAGATAGGTATGTAGGTAGATAGATAAATACAGATAGGTAGGTAGGTAGGTAGATAGATAGAGATAGGTAGGTAGATAGATAGATAGAGATAGGTAGGTAGGTAGATTGATAGATACAGATAGGTAGGTAGGTAGGTAGATAGATAGATAGAGATAGGTAGGTAGGTAGATTGATAGATACAGATAGGTAGGTAGGTAGATAGATAGATAGAGATAGGTATGTAGGTAGATAGATAGATAGAGATAGGTAGGTAGGTAGATTGATAGATACAGATAGGTAGGTAGGTAGATAGATAGATACAGTTAGGTAGGTAGGTAGATAGATAGATACAGATAGGTAGGTAGGTAGATAGATAGATAGAGATAGGTAGGTAGGTAGATTGATAGATACAGATAGTTAGGTAGGTAGATAGATAGATCCAGATAGGTAGGTAGGTAGATAGATAGATAGAGATAGGTAGGTAGGTAGGTAGATAGATAGATAGAGATAGGTAGGTAGGTAGATAGATAGATAGAGACAGGTAGGTAGGTAGATAGATAGATAGAGATAGATAGGTAGGTAGATAGATAGATAGAGATAGGTAGGTAGGTAGATAGATAGATAGAGATAGGTAGGTAGGTAGATTGATAGATACAGATAGGTAGGTAGGTTGATAGATAGATACAGATAGGTAGGTAGGTAGATAGATAGATAGAGATAGGTAGGTAGGTAGATTGATAGATACAGATAGGTAGGTAGGTAGATAGATAAATACAGATAGGTAGGTAGGTAGATAGATAGATACAGATAGGTAGGTAGGTAGATAGATAAATACAGATAGGTAGTTAGATAGATAGATAGATAGAGATAGGTAGATAGGTAGATTGATAGATACAGATAGGTAGGTAGGTAGATAGATAAATACAGATAGGTAGGTAGGTAGGTAGGTAGATAGATAGAGATAGGTAGGTAGGTAGAAGGATAGATAGAGATAGGTAGGTAGGTAGATTGATAGATACAGATAGGTAGGTAGGTAGATAGATAAATACAGATAGGTAGGTAGGTCGATAGATAGATAGAGATAGGTAGGTAGGTAGATAGATAGATAGACATAGGTAGGTAGGTAGATTGATAGATACAGATAGGTAGGTAGGTAGATAGATAGATACAGATAGGTAGGTAGGTAGATAGATAGATAGAGATAGGTAGGTAGGTAGATAGATAGAGATAGGTAGGTAGGTAGATAGATAGATAGAGATAGGTAGGTATGTAGATTGATAGATAGAGATAGGTAGGTAGGTAGATATATAGATAGACATAGGTAGGTAGGTAGATAGATAGATACAGATAGCTAGGTAGGTAGATAGATAGATAGAGATAGGTAGGTAGGTAGATAGATAGATAGACATAGGTAGGTAGGTAGATTGATAGATACAGATAGGTAGGTAAGTAGATAGATAAATACAGATAGGTAGGTAGGTAGGTAGATAGATAGAGATAGATAGGTAGGTAGATTGATAGATACAGATAGGTAGGTAGGTAGATAGATAAATACAGATCGGTAGGTAGGTAGATTGATAGATAGAGATAGGTAAGTAGGTAGATTGATAGATACAGATAGGTAGGTAGGTAGATAGATAGATAGAGTTATGTAGGTAGGTAGGTAGATAGATAGATTCAGATAGGTAGGTAGGTAGATAGATAGATACAGATAGGTAGGTAGGTAGATAGATAGATTCAGATAGGTAGGTAGGTAGATAGATAGATACAGATATATAGGTAGATAGATAGATAGATACAGATCGGTAGGTAGGTAGATAGATAGATAGAGATAGGTAGGTAGGTAGATAGATAGATAGAGATATATAGGTAGGTAGATAGATAGATAGAGATAGGTAGGTAGGTAGGTAGATAGATAGAGATAGGTAGGTAGGTAGATTGATAGATACAGATAGGTAGGTAGGTAGATAGATAGATACAGATAGGTAGGTAGGTAGATAGATAGATAGAGATAGGTAGGTAGGTATATTGATAGATACAGATAGGTAGGTAGGTAGATAGATAAATACATATAGGTAGGTAGGTAGATAGATAGATAGAGATAGGTAGGTAGGTAGATAGATAAATACTGATAGGTAGGTAGGTAGATAGATAGATAGAGATAGGTAGGTAGGTAGATTGATATATACAGATAGGTAGGTAGGTAGATAGATAAATACAGATAGGTAGGTAGGTAGGTAGATAGATAGAGATAGGTAGGTAGGTAGATTGATAGATACAGACAGGTAGGTAGGTAGATAGATAAATACAGATAGGTAGGTAGGTAGATTGATAGATAGAGATAGGTAGGTAGGTAGATTGATAGATACAGATAGGTAGGTAGGTAGATAGATAGATACAGATAGGTTGGTAGGTAGATTGATAGATACAGATAGGTAGGTAGGTAGATAGATAGATACAGATAGGTAGGTAGGTAGATAGATAGATACAGATAGGTTGGTAGGTAGATAGATAGATAGAGATAGGTCGCTAGGTAGATTGATAGATACAGATAGGTAGGTAGGTAGATTGATAGAGACAGATAGGTAGGTAGGTAGATAGATAGATACAGATAGGTAGGTAGGTAGATAGATAGATAGAGTTATGTAGGTAGGTAGGTAGATAGATAGATACAGATAGGTAGGTAGGTAGGTAGATAGATAGATACAGATAGGTAGGTAGGTAGATAGATAGATAGAGATAGGTAGGTAGGTAGATAGATAGATACAGATAGGTAGGTAGGTAGATAGATAAATACAGATAGATAGGTAGGTAGATAGATAGATAGAGATAGTTAGGTAGGTAGATAGATAGATACAGATAGGTAGGTAGGTAGATAGATAGATACAGATAGGTATGTAGGTAGTTAGATAGATAGATAGAGATAGGTAGGTAGGTAGATAGATAGATAGAGATAGATAGGTAGGTAGATAGATAGATAGAGATAGGTAGGTAGGTAGATAGATAGATAGAGATAGGTAGGTAGGTAGATTGATAGATACAGATAGGTAGGTAGGTTGATAGATAGATACAGATAGGTAGGTAGATAGATAGATAGATAGATAGATAGATAGATAGATAGATAGATAGATAGATAGATAGATAGATGGATAGATAGAGATAGGTAGGTAGGTAGATTGATAGATACAGATAGGTAGGTAGGTAGATAGATAAATACAGATAGGTAGGTAGGTAGATAGATAGATACAGATAGGTAGGTAGGTAGTTAGATAGATAGATAGAGATAGGTAGATAGGTAGATTGATAGATACAGATAGGTAGGTAGGTAGATAGATAAATACAGATAGGTAGGTAGTTAGGTAGGTAGATAGATAGAGATAGGTAGGTAGGTAGATAGATAGATAGAGATAGGTAGGTAGGTAGATTGATAGATACAGATAGGTAGGTAGGTAGATAGATAAATACAGATAGGTAGGTAGGTCGATAGATAGATAGAGATAGGTAGGTAGGTAGATAGATAGATAGACATAGGTAGGTAGGTAGATTGATAGATACAGATAGGTAGGTAGGTAGATAGATAGATACAGATAGCTAGGTAGGTAGATAGATAGATAGAGATAGGTAGGTAGGTAGATAGATAGATAGACATAGGTAGGTAGGTAGATTGATAGATACAGATAGGTAGTAGGTAGATAGATAAATACAGATAGGTAGGTAGGTAGGTAGATAGATAGAGATAGGTAGGTAGGTAGATTGATAGATACAGATAGGTAGGTAGGTAGATAGATAAATACAGATCGGTAGGTAGGTAGATTGATAGATAGAGATAGGTAGGTAGGTAGATTGATAGATACAGATAGGTAGGTAGGTAGATAGATAGATAAATACATATAGGTAGGTAGGTAGATAGATAGATAGATAGAGATAGGTAGGTAGGTAGATAGATAAATACAGATAGGTAGGTAGGTAGATAGATAGATAAATACAGATAGGTAGGTAGGTAGATAGATAGAGATTGGTAGGTAGGTAGATTGATAGATACAGATAGGTAGGTAGGTAGATAGATAAATACAGATAGGTAGGTAGGTAGATTGATAGATAGAGATAGGTAAGTAGGTAGATTGATAGATACAGATAGGTAGGTAGGTAGATAGATAGATAGAGATAGGTAGGTAGGTAGATAGATAGATAGAGTTATGTATGTAGGTAGGTAGATAGATAGATACAGATAGGTAGGTAGGTAGGTAGGTAGATAGATAGATAGATACAGATAGGTAGGTAGGTAGATAGATAGATAGAGATAGGTAGGTAGGTAGATAGATAGATACAGATAGGAAGGTAGGTAGATAGATAAATACAGATAGGTAGGTAGGTAGATAGATAGATAGAGATAGGTAGGTAGGTAGATTGATAGATACAGATAGGTAGGTAGGTAGATAGATAGATACAGATAGGTAGGTAGGTAGATAGATAGATACAGTTATGTAGGTAGGTAGGTAGATAGATAGATACAGATAGGTAGGTAGGTAGATAGATAGATACAGATAGGTAGGTAGGTAGATAGATAGATAGAGATAGGTAGGTAGGTAGATAGATAGATACAGATAGGTAGGTAGGTAGATAGATAGATACAGATAGGTAGGTAGGTAGATAGATAGATAGAGATAGGTAGGTAGGTAGATAGATAGATACAGATAGGTATGTAGGTAGATAGATAAATACAGATAGGTAGGTAGGTAGGTAGATAGATAGAGATAGGTAGGTAGATAGATAGATAGAGATAGGTAGGTAGGTAGATTGATAGATACAGATAGGTAGGTAGGTAGATAGATAGATAGAGATAGGTAGGTAGGTAGATTGATAGATACAGATAGGTAGGTAGGTAGATAGATAGAGATAGGTATGTAGGTAGATAGATAGATAGAGATAGGTAGGTAGGTAGATTGATAGATACAGATAGGTAGGTAGGTAGATAGATAGATACAGTTAGGTAGGTAGGTAGATAGATAGATACAGATAGGTAGGTAGGTAGATAGATAGATAGAGATAGGTAGGTAGGTAGATTGATAGATACAGATAGTTAGGTAGGTAGATAGATAGATCCAGATAGGTAGGTAGGTAGATAGATAGATAGAGATAGGTAGGTAGGTAGGTAGATAGATAGATAGATAGAGATAGGTAGGTAGGTAGATAGATAGATAGAGATAGGTAGGTAGGTAGATAGATAGATAGAGATAGATAGGTAGGTAGATAGATAGATAGAGATAGGTAGGTAGGTAGATAGATAGATAGAGATAGGTAGGTAGGTAGATTGATAGATACAGATAGGTAGGTAGGTTGATAGATAGATACAGATAGGTAGGTAGGTAGATAGATAGATAGAGATAGGTAGGTAGGTAGATTGATAGATACAGATAGGTAGGTAGGTAGATAGATAAATACAGATAGGTAGGTAGGTAGATAGATAGATACAGATAGGTAGGTAGGTAGATAGATAAATACAGATAGGTAGTTAGATAGATAGATAGATAGAGATAGGTAGATAGGTAGATTGATAGATACAGATAGGTAGGTAGGTAGATAGATAAATACAGATAGGTAGGTAGGTAGGTAGGTAGATAGATAGAGATAGGTAGGTAGGTAGAAGGATAGATAGAGATAGGTAGGTAGGTAGATTGATAGATACAGATAGGTAGGTAGGTAGATAGATAAATACAGATAGGTAGGTAGGTCGATAGATAGATAGAGATAGGTAGGTAGGTAGATAGATAGATAGACATAGGTAGGTAGGTAGGTAGATAGATAGAGATAGGTAGGTAGGTAGATAGATAGATAGAGATAGGTAGGTAGGTAGATTGATAGATAGAGATAGGTAGGTAGGTAGATATATAGATAGACATAGGTAGGTAGGTAGATAGATAGATACAGATAGCTAGGTAGGTAGATAGATAGGTAGAGATAGGTAGGTAGGTAGATAGATAGATAGACATAGGTAGGTAGGTAGATTGATAGATACAGATAGGTAGGTAAGTAGATAGATAAATACAGATAGGTAGGTAGGTAGGTAGATAGATAGAGATAGATAGGTAGGTAGATTGATAGATACAGATAGGTAGGTAGGTAGATAGATAAATACAGATGGGTAGGTAGGTAGATTGATAGATAGAGATAGGTAAGTAGGTAGATTGATAGATACAGATAGGTAGGTAGGTAGATAGATAGATAGAGTTATGTAGGTAGGTAGGTAGATAGATAGATTCAGATAGGTAGGTAGGTAGATAGATAGATACAGATAGGTAGGTAGGTAGATAGATAGATTCAGATAGGTAGGTAGGTAGATAGATAGATACAGATATATAGGTAGATAGATAGATAGATACAGATCGGTAGGTAGGTAGATAGATAGATAGAGATAGGTAGGTAGGTAGATAGATAGATAGAGATATATAGGTAGGTAGATAGATAGATAGAGATAGGTATTTAGGTAGGTAGATAGATAGAGATAGGTAGGTAGGTAGATTGATAGATACAGATAGGTAGGTAGGTAGATAGATAGATACAGATAGGTAGGTAGGTAGATAGATAGATAGAGATAGGTAGGTAGGTATATTGATAGATACAGATAGGTAGGTAGGTAGATAGATAAATACATATAGGTAGGTAGGTAGATAGATAGATAGATAGAGATAGGTAGGTAGGTAGATAGATAAATACTGATAGGTAGGTAGGTAGATAGATAGATAGAGATAGGTAGGTAGGTAGATTGATATATACAGATAGGTAGGTAGGTAGATAGATAAATACAGATAGGTAGGTAGGTAGGTAGATAGATAGAGATAGGTAGGTAGGTAGATTGATAGATACAGACAGGTAGGTAGGTAGATAGATAAATACAGATAGGTAGGTAGGTAGATTGATAGATAGAGATAGGTAGGTAGGTAGATTGATAGATACAGATAGGTAGGTAGGTAGATAGATAGATACAGATAGGTTGGTAGGTAGATTGATAGATACAGATAGGTAGGTAGGTAGATAGATAGATACAGATAGGTAGGTAGGTAGATAGATAGATACAGATAGGTTGGTAGGTAGATAGATAGATAGAGATAGGTCGCTAGGTAGATTGATAGATACAGATAGGTAGGTAGGTAGATTGATAGAGACAGATAGGTAGGTAGGTAGGTAGATAGATAGATACAGATAGGTAGGTAGGTAGATAGATAGATAGAGTTATGTAGGTAGGTAGGTAGACAGATAGATACAGATAGGTAGGTAGGTAGGTAGATAGATAGATACAGATAGGTAGGTAGGTAGATAGATAGATAGAGATAGGTAGGTAGGTAGATAGATAGATACAGATAGGTAGGTAGGTAGATAGATAAATACAGATAGATAGGTAGGTAGATAGATAGATAGAGATAGGTAGGTAGGTAGATTGATAGATACAGATAGGTAGGTAGGTAGATAGATAGATACAGATAGGTAGGTAGGTAGATAGATAGATACAGTTATGTAGGTAGGTAGGTAGGTACATAGATACAGATAGGTAGGTAGGTAGATAGATAGATAGATACAGATAGGTAGGTAGGTAGATAGATAGATAGAGATAGGTAGGTAGGTAGATAGATAGATACAGATAGGTAGGTAGGTAGATAGATAGATACAGATAGGTAGGTAGGTAGATAGATAGATAGAGATAGGTAGGTAGGTAGATAGATAGATACAGATAGGTATGTAGGTAGATAGATAAATACAGATAGGTAGGTAGGTAGGTAGATAGATAGATAGAGATAGGTAGGTAGATAGATAGATAGAGATAGGTAGGTAGGTAGATTGATAGATACAGATAGGTAGGTAGGTAGATAGATAGATAGAGATAGGTAGGTAGGTAGATTGATAGATACAGATAGGTAGGTAGGTAGATAGATAGATAGAGATAGGTAGGTAGGTAGATAGATAGATAGAGATAGGTAGGTAGGTAGATTGATAGATACAGATAGGTAGGTAGGTAGATAGATAGATACAGATAGGTAGGTAGGTAGATAGATAGATAGAGATAGGTAGGTAGGTAGATTGATAGATACAGATAGTTAGGTAGGTAGATAGATAGATACAGATAGGTAGGTAGGTAGATAGATAGATACAGATAGGTATGAAGGTAGGTAGATAGATAGATAGAGATAGGTAGGTAGGTAGATAGATAGATAGAGATAGGTAGGTAGGTAGATAGATAGGTAGAGATAGATAGGTAGGTAGATAGATAGATAGAGATAGGTAGGTAGGTAGATAGATAGAGATAGGTAGGTAGGTAGATTGATAGATACAGATAGGTAGGTAGGTAGATAGATAGATACAGATAGGTAGGTAGGTAGATAGATAGATACAGTTATGTAGGTAGGTAGGTAGGTACATAGATACAGATAGGTAGGTAGGTAGATAGATAGATAGATACAGATAGGTAGGTAGGTAGATAGATAGATAGAGATAGGTAGGTAGGTAGATAGATAGATACAGATAGGTAGGTAGGTAGATAGATAGATACAGATAGGTAGGTAGGTAGATAGATAGATAGAGATAGGTAGGTAGGTAGATAGATAGATACAGATAGGTATGTAGGTAGATAGATAAATACAGATAGGTAGGTAGGTAGGTAGATAGATAGAGATAGGTAGGTAGATAGATAGATAGAGATAGGTAGGTAGGTAGATTGATAGATACAGATAGGTAGGTAGGTAGATAGATAGATAGAGATAGGTAGGTAGGTAGATTGATAGATACAGATAGGTAGGTAGGTAGATAGATAGATAGAGATAGGTAGGTAGGTAGATAGATAGATAGAGATAGGTAGGTAGGTAGATTGATAGATACAGATAGGTAGGTAGGTAGATAGATAGATACAGATAGGTAGGTAGGTAGATAGATAGATAGAGATAGGTAGGTAGGTAGATTGATAGATACAGATAGTTAGGTAGGTAGATAGATAGATACAGATAGGTAGGTAGGTAGATAGATAGATACAGATAGGTATGAAGGTAGGTAGATAGATAGATAGAGATAGGTAGGTAGGTAGATAGATAGATAGAGATAGGTAGGTAGGTAGATAGATAGGTAGAGATAGATAGGTAGGTAGATAGATAGATAGAGATAGGTAGGTAGGTAGATAGATAGATAGAGATAGGTAGGTAGGTAGATTGATAGATACAGATAGGTAGGTAGGTTGATAGATAGATACAGATAGGTAGGTAGGTAGATAGATAGATAGAGATATGTAGGTAGGTAGGTAGATAGATAGAGATAGGTAGGTAGGTAGATTGATAGATACAGATAGGTAGGTAGGTAGATAGATAAATACAGATAGGTAGGTAGGTAGATTGATAGATAGAGATAGGTAAGTAGGTAGATTGATAGATACAGATAGGTAGGTAGGTAGATAGATAGATAGAGATAGGTAGGTAGGTAGATAGATAGATAGAGTTATGTAGGTAGGTAGGTAGATAGATAGATACAGATAGGTAGGTAGGTAGGTAGGTAGGTAGATAGATAGATACAGATAGGTAGGTAGGTAGATAGATAGATAGAGATAGGTAGGTAGGTAGATAGATAGATACAGATAGGTAGGTAGGTAGATAGATAAATACAGATAGGTAGGTAGGTAGATAGATAGATAGAGATAGGTAGGTAGGTAGATTGATAGATACAGATAGGTAGGTAGGTAGATAGATAGATACAGATAGGTAGGTAGGTAGATAGATAGATACAGTTATGTAGGTAGGTAGGTAGATAGATAGATACAGATAGGTAGGTAGGTAGGTAGATAGATAGATACAGATAGGTAGGTAGGTAGATAGATAGATAGATAGAGATAGGTAGGTAGGTAGATAGATAGATACAGATAGGTAGGTAGGTAGATAGATAGATACAGATAGGTAGGTAGGTAGATAGATAGATAGAGATAGGTAGGTAGGTAGATAGATAGATACAGATAGGTATGTAGGAAGATAGATAAATACAGATAGGTAGGTAGGTAGGTAGATAGATAGAGATAGGTAGGGAGATAGATAGATAGAGATAGGTAGGTAGGTAGATTGATAGATACAGATAGGTAGGTAGGCAGATAGATAGATAGAGATAGGTAGGTAGGTAGATTGATAGATACAGATAGGTAGGTAGGTAGATAGATATATAGAGATAGGTAGGTAGGTAGATAGATAGATACAGTTATGTAGGTAGGTAGGTAGGTACATAGATACAGATAGGTAGGTAGGTAGATAGATAGATAGATACAGATAGGTAGGTAGGTAGATAGATAGATAGAGATAGGTAGGTAGGTAGATAGATAGATACAGATAGGTAGGTAGGTAGATAGATAGATACAGATAGGTAGGTAGGTAGATAGATAGATAGAGATAGGTAGGTAGGTAGATTGATAGATACAGATAGGTAGGTAGGTAGATAGATAAATACATATAGGTAGGTAGGTAGATAGATAGATAGATAGATAGATAGATAGAGATAGGTAGGTAGGTAGATAGATAAATACAGATAGGTAGGTAGGTAGATATATAGATAGAGATAGGTAGGTAGGTAGATAGATAGATAGAGATAGGTAGGTAGGTAGATTGATAGATACAGATAGGTAGGTAGGTAGATAGATAGATAGAGATAGGTAGGTAGGTAGATAGATAGATAGAGATAGGTAGGTAGGTAGATAGATAGATAGAGATAGGTAGGTAGGTAGATTGATAGATACAGATAGGTAGGTAGGTTGATAGATAGATACAGATAGGTAGGTAGGTAGATAGATAGATAGAGATAGGTAGGTAGGTAGATTGATAGATACAGATAGGTAAGTAGGTAGATAGATAAATACAGATAGGTAGGTAGGTAGATAGATAGATACAGATAGGTAGGTAGGTAGATAGATAAATACAGATAGGTAGTTAGATAGATAGATAGATAGATAGAGATAGGTAGATAGGTAGATTGATAGATACAGATAGGTAGGTAGGTAGATAGATAAATACAGATAGGTAGGTAGGTAGGTAGGTAGATAGATAGAGATAGGTAGGTAGGTAGATAGATAGATAGAGATAGGTAGGTAGGTAGATTGATAGATACAGATAGGTAGGTAGGTAGATAGATAAATACAGATAGGTAGGTAGGTCGATAGATAGATAGAGATAGGTAGGTAGATAGATAGATAGACATAGGTAGGTAGGTAGATTGATAGATACAGATAGGTAGGTAGGTAGATAGATAGATAGAGATAGGTAGGTAGGTAGATAGATAGATAGAGATAGGTAGGTAGGTAGATAGATAGAGAT